>VYZW01010785.1:0-56343 GCA_013401315.1 Balaeniceps rex | reverse complement strand
AGGCAGACCAAGGAAAAAAAAAAAATGCCCCCTCTTGGAAAGGAAAATGCCTGCTTTCTAATCAAAGAATTCCAGTTCTCAGACAAGATGTTGACCTTCAGATCCTCAGATACTCATGAGGTACAAGCCACTCGGCTTCTGTTGAGATTTTTCTGGAAGACAAAAAAACTTCCAGCACTGAAGTTGGAATGCGATGTTGTTACATCCAGTCATTCTCAGTCTGTGTAAAGTGAAAACACAATAGCAAGACTGATGCATTATACCCTACTTACCCTGAATTTTCTTGTTTTTACATTATCAGTATACTGAACTTCAGGTACTGATTGTATTTTTTCTCTAGTAACTTTTGTGAAAGGCTGTGTGTACTGTGCAGTAAGGTAGTTAATTAGTAAAGAGAAAGGAGGGGAAAGGCTTAGAATCTGTAGAGTACTAAGGGAGAGGAAAATTACTACTTTCATCATCTAGTTACCTCTCTAAGTATGTCCTGAGATACATGCTAGGAAAATAATATAAAAATTATTTTGTTAGTTCTTATCAAATATGGTACAATAAGGAAAAAAAATTGCTGTGAATAAATACTTAAATTACTGAAAGCTGTACATTTTCTTAGCAGAAACTGGAATGAGAACATCATTTTAGTATAACTAAACCAGAACTAGAATTATTTTGTTACACACAGATTAGAGTAAGAATTTTTTTTATCATTATATGACTAGAATAACATGGGAAACAACTTGCTCCCTAAGCAAAGGAACTAATGAAACCTGCTTCCACAGACCTATTGTCACCTTTGAAGTAACAGTATATATATATACTTCATACTATACTATATACTATATATATAGTGTGTATACACACACACAATAAGCCGGTATTCCTAACAATATCCCCATGAGGCAAGAAATGGAAAATGCTGTAAACCCATTCAGGATTATGTACGTGCTGACCATTAAGTGACATAAGCNAAGTGGCTCAAATAGTATTCAAAGAAAAAAACCAACAACATTTTATACACAGAGCAAGAGAAACCAGCTTTCTGCAGTGCCCATCAATGAGTATAAAGCTTCTACAGAGATAAAAACATAACAGAATCCTGACTTTACATCATCTTTACCAATGAGACTCACAACCTTCTTCCAAATCAAATGTGTAAACACATACATGGCAACAGCACACATAACAAAACAAAATAGCTGCTTGTGATGAACTTCAGCAAACTAGTGGCTTTAACTTACTAAGTGCTGTAAAAATAATTTTTCACTAAAAACATGCATTTTCTTTTTCAGATGCTGAAATCAAAATTTCCTAATCTGAGAATTGGCAGCATGTAGATTTGGCAATATGGTTTCATAAACAGATTACCCCTTCCAATCTAGCAATGTTTTTAGCTTGATTTAGTCATTTACATCTGATGGTTGCTTCATGACCTAAGGCATACAAAATGACCCATTTATCCTCGGGTCTTCATACCCCATCTTTATATAAATTTACACCTTTCTTGGCATCCTCAAACAGTCAAAGGAGCAAATAAACCATTGAGAAGGATTAGAAAAGCATCTGGTCAGTGAAACAGCTCTGGCCAGGCTCACCAGCAACATAAGCCCTGGACATGTACGCAGGAATGTAGACAACAGAAAGACAAACTTGCTTTACAAGGTATTTAAAAGAAAAGTCAGTCCTTCAGATGATCTATTTTGCACAGACTGAGCTAATCTGGACAAAATCTAACATAAAAGGAGGACACATTTCATAACACAAACAAGTGGACAGCTTCAAGCCAGGGGGCTCTTGTTCAGCCTAATGCAGATGTCAGTTAATTAGAGTAGAAGGTTATATCATTAGCAGCCAAATCGATATAAAAGGAATTAAGAGCTCGGACAGCAAGCTCCCCTGCTTTCCACCACAGCACCCGGGGCTGTATTTAGCTAGAATTCAATACACATTAGTAAACAATCAATGTAGTCTTGTATGGCGATGTCTTCCTGAAATACTTTAATTGGACTCTCTGGTGTTATCAGTGCTAAACAAGATGTCAGATTAACGTAGAAGCCTTCCCAAATGGGACGGGCAGCCCACAGTCTGGAGAAGCCACATTTACTTCTATTAAAACCTCACTGGCTTTCCAACATGTATTAATAGTACTATTTTCACAGTTATCTTAAGAAAGAGTGACTGAAGAGCATCTTTATGTACAGATGCTCTATCCTGTAAAACTCGGCCATCTCCATACCGGCAACAGCAGATCCACCCCTTTTTGCAATTTCAGTCCTAGGCTTCATTAATCAAGAACCTGTCAGTCACATTAGACTGACAGTTTTTACCCTGAATTTATAACCTCTGCAGAGAATACAAATCGATATTGAAATTAGCAAGTGTAAAATACTCAATTGACAACTCCCGTAACTGGTATGAAATTTGACATGACAGTATTATACCTAGCAGCATACACTTTTCATGACAAAAATTTAAAACACTTTCCATTCTGTATATTCCCTAAGTAAAACTGCAATACTGTCTTATCACCTAACCAGGAAGTTTTTACTGTATTGAATTTTACCTTTATTTTAAAGGTAGCACACAGCAGCTACATTACAAATTTCCTGCTCAGTGGAGTGGATGCTACAAATATTAAATATTTTCTGACAGGAGTTTAAGTTCCATAACCAAATAGGAATAGGCACTACTGCAGCTAGTACTGACTGGCACTATAATCTGACAAAAGCGGTTACAACATCCACAACACGCTAAGGGAGACTAGTATCTGTAATGCAGAAAACAGCAGTAACATGGAATTTTCATTATTCCTGTTTAGACGGGTAAGCATTACAGCATGGAACGTTATAGCAGACTGAGAAACACATTATCAGAGATATTACAGAATACAAAAATCAGAAATAAAAGTGAACTCAGGAATTTTAACTACACACAAGAAATAGTACGTGCATTCAAAGCAGAAGTGCCCAATGTCCCGGTCAACTTCTGATCACCTCAGAAGCAGAGATTCCTTCAAAAAGAAGGAAGTCCTGATAGGTACCCCTTTCACTATAGAGGGTAAACCGGTTTTGACAGTATGGCTTCTACAGCCCAATTCTAGAAGTTCTGGGAGAGACAGAGACACGAAAACAGTTCTGGTGTCCTATCTCCCTTCTGTCCATGACACTGCACAACAGGAGGACCACTCAGAGTATAGTGTTTTGTCTCAGTGATTTGGATACTGCAGGTTTGATTATAAGAGATTCCACTGGGGAAGCCCACCTACACACTACCATTTTGTCAAAAGAAGTGATCAAAAAACCTTCTGATCCTCTAGAACCAAGTAATAATCTGTCCCCCTGACTGAAATTTTCCTTCCGTCTGGATCAAAGTTCCTTTGCTCCATTTTGTGTACCCTGGGAAGCTCAAGTGTCACAACAGAAATGGATTCTTGACAGCAGACAGTCCTGCAAAGGACTTAAGAATAAATGTAAGTGAACATGACAGATGATTTGAACAGGATGTTTTTTCTACAAATTTTGCATATCATAGTACCTAAAAAAAGCCTGAATTAATGAAAAGTCTTCATATCCTCCCCCTCAAAACACCCTCCTTCTAAGAACTCTCTAAACCTTAATGCTTTAGTTAACTTTTTGTTGTTTAAAGGTTGTTTCAAGACCTATATTCTTAAAATATATACCTCTTTTTACTTCTCCTATAATCCCCCCCATTCTCAGGTGTTTATTGTAGGACCTTACTATGTAGTTTATTTTCTCACATTTCACTTAACCATAAAAAGGAGGATGATAAATGACATCAATAGATGCATCTGGAAGAAGTTCAACTCTTCCCGCCCCTTTTCTCATACTAAGTCTCCATTCTTTTGTGCTTAAAACAGGACACAAAGTAGTAGGTAAGTATCTGCACATGGTAAAAGTTCTAACTTCGGATTACAGCTACTACTACTACACACTTTCAGTTGGTTTTAATATACTGCACTCAAAAGTTTTGGATACTACAGTCTATCCAAACTTTACCAAAATCTGTCCTAATGCCCCACCCCTACACAATTCCTTAATAACTTTATTTCTAAAAGACTCATCTCAAAATACATACTCTTTCACAAAATATCATCTTTCACCAGTCTTAATTTTATGTGTGGGGTTAACACAGTAAATGAAAAGCGTGACTTCATGGTCAAAAAACAGCAGAAAGGTTTCATGAGGAAAGCCCGCACACTGGAAAATGGGAAGTATGAAGGGTCATTCAAGGTCTGGAGAGAATACATTAATTACTATGTAATGTACAATAGAAAGAGCTGTTTTCTATTGGACTTTTTGAAGTCAGTGTACAGAACAGCATCTCTTTAAATAAGCAAAATGTTCCTAAAGTAAAGGATCAGCAGTGCTCACTGCACAATGTGACTGTCAGGAGAAGGAGATTTCAGCTGGAAAAAAATTACAGCCTAGTCTAGGAAGAAGACTGACATACACTCACTGCATGGCACCTCATTGCTGTGTAAACTTGAAGGTATTGCTCAATTAACCCCCAGCTACTACTGTTTTTAAAAATTATGCCCCTGAAAAATGCATTGCAAAGATCAGCTTCCCCTTATGCAACTTCTATAGAATACGAAGTGCATAATTGCCCAACAACATAAATATGCAGCACTGTAAATCTCCAGCTGACAAGCAGCACATTCACCCAAGTGTTCTCCCCCATCAAAAATCCCCAAATCACAGGGAAGGGGGTAGGGGGGGGGAGGGGAAGAATGACAAGTCTTACTAGGGAACCATGAAAGTATTTTAACAGACAACATACTATGACACAACAGAGTATATTAAGGAAGTGTCATGCCTATCAAGAACTGGCTATCAATTCATGAAACGCATACTGACACAAGGAATCTGATTATAACCTATGGCTCCACTGCTGACTTTTGTAGTATTTGTCGAATGTGCTTTTTAAATAACAGTACCACAAACTCTTCACACGGGCCACCAGAATTTATTGCTTTTGGATGTACAGCCCAAAAAACAACTCAGCATAATAAAAATTCTGAAGGTTATATCAATGTAATCTGTGTAGCTTTCAAATGTTATATAGCACTTTCATACTGCGTCCTGGAAAAACATGCAGCCATTATTTCTCCACAGCAATAAATCATCTAAGCAACGTTGTACTTTCTATAATGGAAGAGCTACACACTGTATCTTCCATTACCTTCCAGTTTAATTAAATGTTCCTTGAATAAATCTTGTGCTTACACTCTTGTGACATGCTACCAGTGCTGACTTCTCCATTTATAAACTGGCTGGATTCAGTCCAGTCATCCCTGCTTATTGTACCTGTCACTCACAGAACACTCCAGACTCTTAGAATCAGTCCTCTTTGCATCCTTCTTTGCTAGTTATTAATTTGATATGTCTGTAGAACTGACTTAATTATACGAGCTAGGTACCAACAGACCTCTTTTACCTTGCTTATTTAGAGTGGCCAAGAGGCTGAAGGAGGACAGGACACCAACATTCCTTGAAGTGAAACTACTAGAAAAAATTCAATTTACTAAGCAGGAATACATGCACTTGATTTAGTTTCAGTTGTCAATTAGGCAGAAAGCATTGGTTCAGGGAGCATGAAAAGCCTCCTCTTTGCCTTTGAATATAGAATCTTCTTACTTATCTACCCTGACAGCATAATAGCAGTATGGGAAGATGACTTCAGACAAGTTAGAGCAATTTTAAAACACGAGTATCCTTCAAATGGCTACACATTTCTAGTCCACTGAAACACCATGGTGATTTAAGCTAACCTGTTTCACTTCTAGTTAGAACAGACGAGAGGAGAATGTATGTTCAGTGGTCATCTTTCAGCAGATGAAGTGGTATCTTTCAAAGGAGATGCAGTAATAGTTTAAAACACTATTAACTTAATCATTAACAGTCATCTCACCAAATGCCACTACACAACCTTGGAAGAGAAGGCATCAAGTGTGATAAAAGTTCTTCCAGTTCATGTCAACACCTAATAAAACAGAATGAGGATAAATCACATACCACTGGCAGTAAACCTACCTGAAGTGATATTTTTCTTTCCTGAACCAAGACTGTTGTTACCAGGAATTTTTATAATGTTGTATTTTAATATGCATGCCAGGATGATTGGGAGTCATCCTAACTTTTCATGATAAGAAAAACAAAGTAATATACTTTCACTAAAAAATCCCTAAAAATTCCCTTATATTTCATATCCATTATATTAACCTAGTGGGGTTTTTATATTTCTTGCTCTTAAAAGGGAGGAGAAGAAACATATTCTGTATATATGTTGAAAATAATTTAACAACCTGGGCATCTAGACGAAATTCACAAAACTCTCTCAAAAACAGTTTAAAAGCATGGATTACAGAAATTATTAAAGTAAGTACTTCAATGGCTCGAGTTAACACTCAACAGATCAGTGTTGGAGTTAAACCACCAGTTAAACTGAAGGTCCTTAATACCCCAATTTCTGTTGACCTGTGGAAAATTAACTGGAAACAAGCTATGTCATAGAAGTCACTATTGGGTTTCTTGGACTTTCTAATCCGTCATAATGTGGCTAGCACCAGACAATTTAGATGTACTAAATCCTGTTTCAGAACAGCATCACTCTCAGTTAAAGAAAATAAAGTCAATTATGTGCAGAACATACTTTAGTAATATTTAACTTCATTTTCCTCAGGATGTCTAATATGATACACTATTACACCAAGGAAATAAATTTTGCATTTGTATCAGATCCAATGACAGCAGAAACCACTTTTGCAGCAATTCATCAACATGGTAGAAGTCTACATGTGCACTACTTTATCTTCCATCCAAATCAGTACAGCTCAGTTAACAAGCTAGGAATTTTAATCTAATTAGCACAGGTAATAAAAGCCCTGTAAGCTAGCGTTGCTGTTTACTTGGATATTCACAATGTCCTCAGAAATTCTTCACTTGAGAAAGGCTTACAAATCATTAAGTTCCAAAAGAACTGGTGAAATTTGAGAAGTCATCACAACTATACTGAAAAGTTAATTAAAATTCATTTTATCACCACCACAGTAGAACCTAACCTGCTAAAAACTTTTTAAATTTCATTCTAACACCAGGCCTATGAATCATAGAATCATAGAACCATTAAGGTTGGAATAGACCTCTAAGATCATCTAGTCCAACTGTCAACCCAACACCACCATGTCCCAAAGTGCCACATCTACACGATTTTTGAACATCTCCAGGGATGGTGACTCCACCACCTCTCTGGGCAGCCTGTTCCAATGCTTGACCACTCTTTCAGTAAAGAAATTTCTCCTAATATCCATCTAAACCTCCCCTGATGCAACTTGAGGCCATTTCCTCTTGTCCTATCGCTTGTTACGTGGGAGAAGAGACCGACACCCACCTCACTGCAACCCCCTTTCAGGTAGTTGTAGAAAGCAGTAAGGTCTCCCCTCAGTCTGCTCTTCTCCAGGCTGAACAACCCCAGTTCCCTCAGCCGCTCCTCACAGGACTTGTGCTCCAGACCCTTCACCAGCTTCGTTGCCCTTCTCTGGACACGCTCCAGCACCTCAATGTCTTTCTCGTAGTGAGGGGCCCAAAACTGAACATACTATTCAAGGTGCGGCCTCACCAGTGCTGAGTACAGGGGCATGATCACTTCCCTACTCCTGTTGGCCACACTATTTCTGATACAAGCCAGGATGCCGTTGGCCTTCTTGGCCACCTGGGCACACTGCCAGCTCGTATTCAGCCAGCTGTCGACNCCAACTGGATTTAACTCCATTCACCACAACTCTTTAGGCTCGGCCATCCAGCCAGTTTTTTACCCATCGAAGAGTATACCTGTCTAAGCCATGAGCCACCAGCTTCTCCAAGAGAATGCTGTGGGAGACAGTGTCGAAGGCTTTACTAAAGTCCAGGTAGATAACATCCATAGCCTTCCCTTCATCCACTAGGCGGGTCAGCTGGTCATAGAAGGAGATCAGGTTGGTCAAGCAGGACCTGCCTTTCATGAACCCATGCAGGCTGGGCCTGATCCCCTGATTGACTTGCACATGCCTGTTTAGCTCACTCAATATGAACTGCTCCATAATCTTCCCCAGTACCGAGGTCAGGCTGACAGGCCTGTAGTTCCTCGGATCCTCCTTCTGGCCCTTCTTGTAGATGGGTGTCACATTGGCAAGCCTCCAGTCATCCAGGACCTCCCCTGTTAACCAGGACTGCTGATAAATGACGGAGTGTGGCTTGGCAAGCTCCTCCGCCAGCTCCCTCAGTACTCTTGGGTGGATCCCATCTGGTCCCATAGACTTGTGAATGTCCCAGTGGTGTAGCAGGTCATTAACTGCTTCCTCCTGGATTACAGGGGGTTTATTCTGTTCCCCATCCTCATCTTCCAGCTCAGGGGGCTGAATACCCTGGGGATAACTGGTGTGACTTTTAAAGACTGAGGCAAAGAAGGCATTAAGTACCTCAGACATGCACTGATCTATGCTGGGGGCCACCCAGCTGGAAAGCTGCTTTGCAGAAAAGGACCTGGGGGTCCTGGTGGACACCAAGCTCAACATGAGCCAACAGTCTGCCCTTGCCACACAGAAGG
The DNA here is from genome assembly GCA_013401315.1 of Balaeniceps rex. Lineage (NCBI taxonomy): Eukaryota > Metazoa > Chordata > Aves > Pelecaniformes > Balaenicipitidae > Balaeniceps > Balaeniceps rex. The sequence continues at coordinate 47,745 of VYZW01010785.1, read as the reverse complement.
CTAATGGTATCCTGGGCTGCAGTAGGACGAGCATTGTCAGCAGGTCGAGGGAGGTGATCCTTCCCATCTACTCAGCACTGGTGAAGCCACACCTAGAGTGCTGTGTCCAGTTCTGGGCTCCCCAGTACAGGAGAGACACGGACATACTGGAGAGAGTCCCACAAAGGGCCATGAAGACGATGAAGGGACTAGAGCATAACTCCTATGAGGAAAAGCTGATAGAGCTGGGACTGTTTAGCCAGGAGAAGAGAAGGCTTGAACAGGGATCTTCTCAATGTGTACAAATACCTGAGGGGAGGATGCAAAGAGGACGGAGCCAGGCTCTTCTCAGTAGTGCCCAGTGACAGGACAAGAGGCAACGGGCACAAACTGAAACACAGGAGGTAAACTCTGAATGTCAGGAAACACTTTTTTACTGTGAGGGTGGCCAAGCGCTGGCACAGGTTGCCCAGAGAATTGGTGGAGTCTCCCATCTTGGAGACACTCAAAAGTCATCAGGACACAGTCCTGGAAAGGTGGGTCTAGGTGGACCTGCTTGAGTAGGGAGGTTCCAACCTCAACCATTCTGTGTGATTCTGTGAATTTTGCACATCTACAACCACAGCATAAATTAAGCAACTTACCCAAATCCAAGCAAGACAATGCACAAAATCAGTACCCAAACTCATGTCCTGTGTTCCAGTCCAGTGTCTGAGCCACATAAGGGATCACACAGCTTTACTGCTTCCAACTACAAAGACTTGTCTACTAGAAAAAAGTCACAGACTACTAAAATACCACACCGTGACATGTCTTGCACAGCTCCTGCTTTGCTCATCAAGTCTAACTGTTATTTGACTTTCTGAACCAGAAATATTTCACAAATCGAGAAGGTTTTCCTAGTAGCCCAAAGAGCCTTCTAAGATACCATATTTTATACAAGTTTCCTCCTGTCACATTCTATTTTTTTCCTGTAAAGGACAACACACAACCCAAAAGTTCCATTTTACAAACTCCTCAACTATTCTGCACTTTCTTACCTTCTGAACTTTTATTTACTCTGGCTATTAAAAAAAACAACAACAACCAACCCCAAGCCCCAAAAACAAACCAAAAAACCCCAACCAAACAAAAAACCCCAAACCAAAACCAAACCCAAAACAAACCTAGACGAGTCTTTTCATTCTATCATCTTGCTCAGACACTACAGTTAAGATTTCTGCTCTTGAGCAGTGATGATGCTCGTCAACTCTCACAAGCTGTCCATAACTGCCAAGACAAGCTATTTTTTCAAGGTAAATTCTACAAGGGTGTCCTGGTTTCAGCTGAGTTAGAGTTACTTTTCTTCCTAGTAGCTAGCACAGTGCTGTGTTTTGGATTTAGCATGAGAAGAATGCTGATAACACACTGATGTTTTAGTTGTTGCTAAGTAATGCTTAGACTAGTCAAGGACTTTCTTTTTCAGCTTCCCATGCTCTGCCAGGTGCACAAGAAGTTGGGAGGGGGCACAGCCCAAGATAGTTGATCCAAATCGACCAAAGGGCTATTCCATACCATATGACGTCATGCTCAGTATATAAACCGAGGGGAGTTAGCCGGGGGGCAGCGATCGCTGCTCGGGGACTGGCTGGGTGTCGGTCGGCGGGTGGTGAGCGGTTGCATCACTTGTTTTCTTTTCCCTGGGTTTTGTTTGTCTCTCTCGTTCTCCTTTTCATTACAATTATTATTATTATTATTATCATTATTATTATTACTATTATTATTATTTTATTTCAATTATTAAACTGTTCTTATCTCAACCCGTGGGTTTTCTTACTCTTGCCCTTCCGATTCTCTCCCCCATCCCACCGGGGAGGGGGAGGGTGAGCGAGCGGCTGCGTGGTGCTTAGTTGCCGAGTGGGGCTAAACCACGACAAAGGGTATCGAGAGTACTAGCATCTTCAGCGTCTTAGGAACTATCACACCCTTTTGACAACTATCCACCCATTTGGTTTTTGTTCTCTAATACATACAGCTCTACTTTGCATTATGCCTTCATTAGCCCCACAGAAACTGTTATGCAGAAAACAGTCACAACATTCTTTTGCTAGAGAGAAGTTGGTTTTACAGCAGCTATTTAAAGAACTTCTTTTTCTTAATGAAGTATGCAGAAAACATTAATCAGCACTAAGGTTCAAAAGAATATTAGAGAAATGCTGTGTTTTATTTAAAAAGATCAAGCTGATGATGATATCGTTCCTATTAAATATATCCTCTCAGTAACACAGATGCAAAATGGAAGTGCTACTAAGCATTCTGATTTTGTGATGCGCTGAGCAACCACAAGTCCCTCTCACAATCAGGAGGAGCTGTGGGTACCGGTCATTTATTTATTTTGTAAGGTCAAAATTACTGCTCCAATTTGTATAAAATGCTGCTGCCTTAAAACATAGTAATGGATTGTTGATCGCCATAAAATATCTTCCTCTTTTCTCAAATGGAGAGTAAGCATAGTGAAAAAGGGAAAAAAATAGGCCTGGACAGACCAAATATAAATAAGGATTTGCAGAAAGAACTTTTAAGTTTCCTGACATTAGAAATCTGCACCGATTTGCTCAGTAACAAAGCTGTGATGCATAAGGAAACTACCAGCAACTCTGGCCTCTATTTTACTTCCATGCTCAGTTCCTAGGCGGGGGGGGGGGAGAAAAAAATCATTGCATATCAATAGCTTCTACTTCTTCCAGCATAAACTTTCACCAGTAATGAAACGGGCAGTTCTGCCTTCCCACATTCACTTCCCTCACTCTTATGTTGACTACAGTGGCCCCATGAAAAAACAGCAATAGATTTTCAGCCCAATTAGTTACCATCTAGGTGTACAATCATTAGCATCAAAACGAGGATGGAAGGTATAGGACTAACCTTTCCAGCATACAGCACAGACTTATGTCAGACAGCAGTGCCAGTGGAACCACAGGCTGCAGTATTTCAATACTGACTGGGCTGCTCATCAGTCACAGATTCCTACTGCTCACCTGCAAAATGAAGACCACCACTCAATATACTGTCTCCAGTCTCTCTTCTCGTCAATGACTTCTAAGATGCATAGCAGCACACTAAATGCAATCCAACCAAACTAATGTAGTTCTTACAATCCAGCCTAACCATAATTTTTGAAAACTGGTTAAAACAATTGTCTTGGTCTCTTGAAAAGGGAGTAAGTCTATTCTCCATTAAGTCAGGAACTGCAGTGTAGCAACATCTGAAGGCTCTTGAATAACAGAATCCTTAAAAGCCTGCATCGTTCTTTACAGTTTCACTGTGATATCTAGGGGTCTTAGTGAGCAATATGCTAAACAAATGGTGCATGCTGGTTTCCTCAGAGCACTTGGGCTAGTTATGCATGCATAGCTGATACTACATTCAAGCTTATCAGAAGCTGCAATTAAATAAAATCTCTTCAAAACAGAAAATATATGGCATGAGTCAATGGATTTCTCAGATAGAAAGAAGTGATTCAGGCACAGTAAACACTTTTGCTGCATGACTCCAGGGTCCTCAGAGGCATTTTATGTCACTTCATCTCAATTAACCTCCCAAGAAAGCAATTCAGATCTGAGCAAGAGAGAAGAAAAAAAGACATTATGACAACACACAATAGCCTACTCTGATGTCATAACACTGTATTGCTTGAGTCATAGGCAGATTTCCTGGAATTCAGTTTTGAAGCAGGAAAGCAGGCAATAAAGAGTATAGAAAGAAGAACAGCTACCTGCTGTGAATCAGAGGAGAAATTATGTCATATGCTGATGATGTTATTATTACTGATGAAAGCTAAAGAAGCTTTCCGAACTGCACCTTAACACATTATTCAGCTTTGAAATGTTCCCCATCTCAATTTTGCACATACTGCAAATGAAGAATACAACAGTTCTAACTCTCTCACAGTAGATCCTGGGACACAAGATGGTTTTCTATCTCCTTACTTCCAAAAAAGACAATTTACTGTAAACTCATATCTGCCACTACCTGTTCTGACATTGTTGTTCCAGCACCACCCTTTATGTAGCAGCACCGACAGAAATAAACATCAGTACTCTGTTACATTAAGACTTTTTTCATTATGCTACACTGCATTCCACACAAGAAAATTCAGTACTTCCTTTGGAGCAGGAGTACTTTTTGGCTGCATGAAGCTAGCAGTCTGTGATAATGGATCAAAAGGACAAATCACAAGGATTGTTGCAGCTACATGTAAAGGCCTGTAGGGTTCTAGCAATACTGAGAAATTCTTGTTAGTAGAGAGACTACCTTAAACATAAAATACATTAATCGTAAAATGAGTAACCTTAACAAAACCAGGTCTTAATGGTGTTTGGACCAGATGCTCAAAATGTCTATAGCAATCCAGCATTATAGCACCAGTGCTTTCAAATAAAATTAAAATAACCCTCATGTGATCAGGATACAAGAGCACATACATTTCTGCAGTTCTTACACAGATCTTTACAAATAATTGTAGGAGGAATAATACAGTTTTTCATATCAAACCACTGGGTCAACTCCAGCAGGGAGCTGTTTTAGCTTGACTGCCATCTGGTACCTCTTCTAGTCCATAAGCCCCAGCACCGAGATGTCCACACTACAAAACTCTCTTCACAACTAGCACTGCCTTCTCACTAGCAGATGAAACACACGGATTCCAAAACACCTGAACGCAAACTAAGCCCAAACTGCTGCTGCAAAGGACAGTCCCATCCTTCCCATACACTCTTGTAGCCTTTTTGCCATCCAAGTGAGTAGTCCTATGGTCTCCCCACAAGCTGGACAAGGCAATTCAGCTGAAAGCTGAAGCACTCTTTCACCCAACATTTATTTAAAGCCAGATCAGTTTCCCAAACCAGTTGATTCTACGACTGCATAATTGCTACCACCAGCATGACAGAGACATTAGGATAAAGCAGCCTGGAGCGGGTAAAGAAGGATCAGGAAACTGCAGTCTGAGCAACATGGCAAATGAAACTAAAGGTGTTCAGACCTTTTTAAGATTTCATTTCAAGATTTTTGCCCAATGACAGTTTAAGAAAGTACTGTCCCTCAACTACTCGTTTTGCCCTTGCAGAGCAGACAAGCAGAAAAGAACATGCGCCCACAACTTGTCTTTTGCAATGTGAAATCTAGCTGCTTAGTCTACCACCAATGGAAGCGTCTCAAGGGGGCAGAGCAGATTTTACCACAGCCACATTAAACCCATTGGCTATCACGGCCCCAAGTTCTCCTCTTGGCAATCCCTGTAACACAAAACACGGATGTACAAGTGAGGTATGAAAGCTTGCTCCTTGCTAACCATGCTATAATTTTGTGAACAAGGACTACGTGCTTTCCAGGACTATCTGCACTGTACCTGTCATTTAAATTCTGATGAAAAAGAGTAAACAACTACTGCAGTGAATGATATTATTCTATCACGTCTGTAATGAAGACATGTCTGTTTTCAATCAGGGCAGTTATAAACTTCCCCTGCAGTGTATTCTATCACCGTTTGTCGCCTAAGGGCAAAGGGTAGATAGCACTGCATCAAACAGCCAGGAAAAAGGTCTCATTCTGTGCTCCATTACTCATGTTAACACGCTCTCTGGACAACAGACATTTTAGATTGTACTGGTCAGTGCTATGACTGTGGACTATAATGCAACTTTGTCACATGAGATATCCTGCAGTCAATTCCCCATAATTAACAAATGGCTCCCTGGTTTTGTTATGCAGCATATATGATTTACAAGATTAACAACTGGTATATACACGAAGAAATAATGGCGGAAAAAAAAAAAAAATCACAAATTGAAGATGGAAAAATCATATTAAAAACCACTCCTTCCATTCTGCCCAAAGATTGCAAACCCTAACGTCCCATTTTTCAGTGCATTTCAAGTGTCACTGCACAGCATGGAGTGTCTATTTTTGCCCCAACAAGATCACTGTCCACACTAATGCACCTCACTAGGAAGCTTTGTTCTGCTTTTTTCATAACGTTCTTAATTTCATATCACTTGTCAGACCTGCACTTTACACTAAACAATTCTTCCTCCTCCTGTGGGTTTGCATTCTTTTCATGTTTATTCACAGTGTTCCCACTTCGTCCGCTCACAGATCTGTCTTGGACTGAAAAGACTTACATTACCTGAAACAATTGTTAATGACTCTGCCAGTAGTCACCTCCAAAACTAATGGGACCAGTGTCAGATTGTCACTTTTGCTGTTGTAATAACCAGGTCAGAACCAATATGAAAAGAGTTCTTGTCAGGAAACCCAAACATGTAAACTTCACCAAGGCCACCAAGAACACAAAACTGCCAAATCAATGGTCCCTATATCCCAGTCTCTGCCAGCTGGTTCTGATAACTGTTTCTGAGCGCAGAAAATCCTACATTGCTGTGTATATCTGCTTTTAGGAAGTTCACAGAGTTACCTGTTTCAACACGCTCACTACTTCATATTGACCTTACTGAAAACCCCACAGTACCCCAAAGAAGGATGACAGATGATGGCAGCTCTTTTCCACATACATCAAACGTCTACTCCCTACCTCCTACCGCTCTCCACACCTTGCAGAGTCCCCGTCCCAGCTGCTTGGGACCCTCTAGTCCCGTGGTATAATAGCATTCTGCAAACCTTTGAGTTGTTTAAACATTTCTGTCCTTCTGTACCTCTCCTGCCCACCCCCATTTTAACATCCATTCTGAATAAAAAGTTGGTGTGGCGAGGAGAACTGCAAGAGGTTATTGAAATCAGAAATGCTCTACAAGTATCTAACCACGACAAGCGTAGCCAAAACCCACCTGCTGCTACAATTAAGGGAAAGATGAATTGGTAGCACTGGCACGCCCTCTCCCCTACACCTCCAGTGTTCTTCTCTGTGGTACTCCCTCCCTTACACAGACTTACTGAGATCAAAGAGATCCCAATCCTATCTGCTAGCATTGCTCTTGCAGACCTTTTTGTATATCCTCCCAATTCCCTATCAGCCTTCCTCTCGTTGCCAATCTTCCCTCTCACATTCCAAGAATGACTCTGCCACTTCTCTCCAGTACTGTACCATCTCTAAGCAACTATACTGGGAATTCAAATATTAGCAGTACAATGCAGAGGAACTAGAGACAGGCTAATGTTTCCTCTTTCTACACTGACTATTGATAACTTCTAGCCTACACCAGGGCAGACCCACTCTTGCCAGAGAGGCTCCATGCTGCATTTCTTCATCACAGTACCAAGTCTGAGTTGGGGGGGAGGTGGGACAGGGAAGAGAAAAAAAAAAATTAGCAAAACAAAAAAAAGTCACACCTTGTTAAATGAAAAAGGCATACAGATAAATTTGAAGTTGGATCTTGCTTTACAGGTGGTCNGAGTTGTCAGAACAGGGATTGTGTCCCAGGCTTTGAGACAACTTCCCAATTTTGGACAGAAGTAAAATTGCTTCCATGTGCTTTACTTGTGGTTAAACATACCAAAGATGACGTTACCTGGTTTTGCTACAGCCTCAGGGAAGAAACTCACTTTCACTTGCATGCATACCTCTCAAATCCTTTTCAATGTCACTGCTTTCCAGAATACCTTCTCATTTTACAGGTATGGGCTACACGTACTCGGACATAGTTTCACATTTGGCCGTGTTAAAACATTTCATTTGAATGAGCTCAGCTTACCAAGTAAGCCAGGTACCTTTCTGATTACCCTGTCCTCAGTACTTACGGGTTGGCAAATGATGCATCATTGGCTTATCTTATACTGTCAATAAAGATGGTGAACTGCATTAGGCTGCTAAACCTGGTAAAGATGTACTTAAAACCACATCCTCTTGAACAACCAATACCTTTCAATAGCCATGAAACAGGCCTGAACACCTGGGTTTTCTTTAACCACGGAAGGTGGCTAAATTTCACATTGTTTAATGTGTACAAAATCCTAAATTCACACACCTTGCAGAATTCTAAGCATATTACTTCTCTAAAGATTATTTCATTGACTAAATCTGTAATCTCAAAGAATGAAACAGTTTGAGAACAACTGTCTTCAAAAAAACCATCATTAAAGCACAGAACTATAATGCAGCAATCCTACAATGGAATTTCTTTACGTTATCTGGAAACTATTGCAAGCCTAAGACAGCTGTCAGCTAGAGAAGTTCTCCTGCTTGCCCTTCTTAAAAATTAGCAGGGCATTAGATTTTTTTTTTTTTTTTTTTTAAGTATTTCAACNNNTTAAAAATTAACGGGGCTTTAAATTTTTTTTTTTTTTTTTTTAAGTATTTCAACATTTACTTTTAGAAAATATAACATATTTGGGACAAAAATCTCTTAAATTATTTTATGATTCTTGGATGCATGTTCTCTCTTCCTGCTTGCTTACAAATATTTATCCCCCTGTTTAGCAACTGACAAGCTGGTCCTCTATTAGTAATAGGTATAAGAGCCTCTCGTTCTTGTATGATGTGCACTCTTGTTTTTTCCAAATATTCCCCATTTTGTTCTAGGATTTCTGTTCACTAAATTCTACAATACTAGTAGACAAAGAACAAAACCATGAAGGTAGAGCATACTGAAGTTATATCAAAGTCCCTAAAAACAAAGACAGATAATTTAGCACAGATCAGAGAAGCTCATACAGTCAATGCCATTTCTGTTAGCAGACCTCATGCTGCACCTGTGCGGTACCTGCCCTCTAAAGTCACAATTTTTTTTATACATCCATTTTACACACTTCTGCAGAATAAGCAGGTTACCTAATTAGACATACATCTATTGCATCTTTGATCTCCTTAATAACAAGAGCAAGCAACAGTGCTGATTGTTATCAGCTGTGTGATTACATGATCATTTTGGAACTGAACTACAGTTTTATTTGGTAATGGCTTTGACTTTGATACACAGAAGTTAAAACACTTCTGCTTCTCAAGCTGCACTACATGCCCAATAAGGCTGTGTCTTTAAAAAAAAGAAAAGAAAAAAAGAAGGGGCCAAGTTTTACTCCCAGTGAACTTACTTTGGTCTTAGATATTTCCCTCTTACTCTTTCTTTGATTAGGGGGGGAAAAAACATTATAAAGGAATAAATGTTTGGCTGCCTACCTGTAGACTTAAGTCTTGCAATATAGAAAAAACACAAAGGAAAGATCAAATACAGTTTTGGGACAAGTATTTGGCAGTTTTGTAACTGCTACAAGTTGTACTGATAACCTGGCTACAGTTAGATCACAATAAAAGGCCTCCCACTAACACCAAAGGTTATATACACCTACTCTACAGGCCAGTAGTGTATCTGTAATTAAGAACCTTTTACAAATGCAAAGAGCGGAAGTCAGAATATAAATAGATATTTCAGTCACTTTCTAATGAAGCTACATACACACATCAATTTATTGCTCTGACTACCTAATTCTTGTAAGAATCTACATATTAATACTGTACTTATAGCATCTACAGATGCTATTGTACCTATTTGTGCCATCTCATCTGAGGATGATGCAGATTAAACAGTTCATTGAACATGCCATATAGAATACATCCTAGAACGTCAGATCAAACAAACTCTTTCTGAACTCTGCTCAAAACAGTTACAAAAGTATGGCAAGTACCCACCAAGTTCTTGTTTTCTAGCAGAGGAAGAATTTTCTTTAAAAACATGCTGTTGTCACACTAAGACCTTCTGAGGTATACTTTTTCAAGAGGCAGAAATTGTTCAAAGATCTTCCATCAGTGTTAGTGGCAGTCTTTGAAATCATATCACCTGGTAACCTATGTCCTGATCTTGAAGAATGAGAAACATCTTGACTGCTACATGGACAGAATATTTATATACATATGCATATATACCAAAGTTTGTAGTTCTAAAGAAGTTGCCTTCAAATTTCACTAGAAATAATACAATTCAAGTATCCAAACATCAATTATAGGATAGCCAGTTTAAGAAGATTCATACTAATTTTTTTTTTTTTTTTTTTAACCTAAGGTCACTTAAAGAGGTCTAACATAGCATACACATACAGTCCAGACACAAAGATAACTCTCATTTCTGGAAGTAAGAACACTATTAGAAAGAAGAAATATAAAGGATATTGGAAAGAAAAGCTTGTCTCCATGGAATTAGAAATTTGACAAGAGTCCCCTTAAACAAATAAAAGTAATTCCACATGCAGGAACTCAAATAACTGTGTCAGAGCCGATACAAATTTCTGGGTAACCTGTTTCACTTCTGACAGGCAATCTCCTGCCTTTTGAAACTATCCACAGTTTGTGAGGATTTATTCTTCACTCTCAATGTAAATCAAGTATAAATGGTTTCCCTCACATCTTAGGGTCACATGGTTTCCAAGCTCTAACCTTAATGATGTCTTGGCAGACTGTACAACAAGCAAAAGTAGGTGTTGCATTAATTGTGCTAAACAGAGAATACAACCAACAGTAGAAAAGAAGTTCTATTACATCAAATTTCTCAGTGTAAAATTATATAAGAACCTGTAATCATAGCTGATTTTTAAACAAGTTAAAAAGCAGTCTGATAGCATCATAATAAAGAAGTTGAATTCAGATAATGCTTAAGTCTGGATTTTCTCTGTCAACAGATGAAATTCCCTGTATTGGCAAGACATTTGACTTGGTAAAGGCCCCTGACATTGGATTTCCGTGAGCATCAGCTGTACATTTGAAGGTTTTAACTTTGAAAAAAAAAAAAAAATCCTTTGAAAGTAACTATCTACACAACCCATTTGTATGATGGACATAATTCCCCCCACACACACACACTGACCTTCATTGGTTTTGTTACCATGTTTCTGTGAGGGACTAGACACAGTCTCATCCAGGTAGCTGTGCAATGACATGGTGAACAAACTCTTCCAACAGCACTCAGTTAGTACAGCTAAGTTAATCTGTATCCCCCCAGGATATTATCAATTTTCATGCACAGAGGATTTAATTAGTCCCCTGTTCTAAAAGCCAGCCCTGGGTGTCACTTAAAAGATGCATCTAGTACACAATGGAATGACAGGAAGAATTATGAATTCTCTTATGAAGCAAGTCTTGAAAAATCGAATTATTGAACTCTTAGCCATCATTAAGTACCCTTTCATCCTTTTCTTGCTGCTTCAAGAGCGAGCCCAAAGCGCCACCTTCTGCTGAATAGTTGGAACCACAAATAACAATTTCAGCAGCTGGTGAACTACCTCAGTGACAGCTATTCACACACTCAAATCCATCTGGTTGGGTACCAAAAAATAAACATGTTTTCTCACTAAACAGTCAGAACTGCTGCTCTTCTAGAAGAGCAATCACATGAACAGCTAGAGCATAGCTGCCCAAGTGGCACATATCAGGAACCTGACATAAAGGATATTTTGCCTAGATATCAGCAAGCATCCAAATAAGTAGCACTTTGAGCATTTTTGCAGAAGGTTCTGTATTTCTTACTGAAATCTTATAGAGCACCTCAAGCATATTGTCACAGTTTCCAGGCAGGGAAACAGCATGCAATACCCAGTGGGCCCAAAACTGAAGATAAACGGACTTTGATAAAATTACTTCACAGACCTCACACACGCACACAAATCACTCATTGCATTCTTGTAAAAACTGAACATCCTTAAATTAAAACAATGTAGTTATCAAACAAATATAAAATACAAAATTTAGGAGTACAGAACAGCCCACTCTAACAGCTGATCCCCAGAAATGGAGAACACAAAAGAGACTGTAAGGACAACACAAATTTATCTTCAGAAAAAAAAAATTCTGAGTCTCTCTTCATCTGTGTTGTGGGGAGCGGCAAGGAGAGAAGAAATGAGAAATGGGTCAGGCATTTTGTGTTGACCAGACCCATCTTTGTAATAACAAGACTAACAAAGAAGTTTTTATTTACATCTTGGATATACAGGCTGGCAGAGTAATAGAAGTATTTTCTATTTTTTCTATTTTTTTCTATTTTCAAAGCTACAACCGAACTTGCAACATATTTGCCTAAAATGAAGAGAGGAAAAAAACACATAATATTAAAATCAGACTTCAAACAATGGACTTATTTGCTTTGTCTATTTGAAAGACCAAGAAAGACTATAAATAACCCATCATTTCCCACTCAAACAATAAACTGGGCTATTCCTATTTCTGTCAAACTTTGTAGAACAACCTTGATTTCAGCAGGCTGCTCCAGATTAAATGGTTCCAGATCAATACAGTCACAACCTAGAAACTGTCACAGTAACCATCAACAAACTGAAAGCCAGTGGTAGCCTTAGAATCTAAACTGGATTCAGTGTAACAAGAAATAGTGACATTCAGTGGCTCACCAAAAAAAAAAAAAATAAATCTTTCCTTATGATAATAATGAATCAAGTATGGTGACATCATCCTAATCAATTATACTCCTTTCATTACCAGTGAACTTGCGGCCAATTCAAACACTGGGTCCTCTGATTTAAGTCACTCCTGTAATAAAAGAAGTGATTATGAAGGACACTTTCACAATACAGAGAATATACTGCCCTTACCATCAGAAAAAGAGAAAAACAAGAAGCATAACCTGCAAATGACATACAAAGTGAATTTTCACAGTATTCTTTCTTAATTTCTCTTTTAAAAGAGAGAGTTAAAGCTGACATTCTGATATTGGAATGAGCACAAAGGTGTATTATTACTTTTCTGGAAAAGCTTAAAAAGTTGTGGAGCACAATGATCCCAAAAAAAGTACTTAAATTTCTGTACTGTTAGAACCAAACACCATAAAAAAGATACAGAGTTAAATTACATTCTGGTGTAATTCCAGTGCATCAGTTCCAGAGCATCACGCAAAAAATGCAACAGGAAAATAAACAGGCTGAAATGAAGAAGAAAATACTGGGTTAAAAGTACAGGCTTGAGAGACCAGTATTAGGACTGTTTCTACTTAACTGTTCTTAAATTATAATTTTTAGAAGAGGAAGTTGCAGTATGTGAGTGAAAATTTTCTAATGATACTAAGTTAGGAGGTGTTATCAATACAAAGGCAAATTGAAATACCCCATTAAGAGACAATCAGATGAACCTGAAGACTAGAACCCGAGAGCAAGATAGCACACAGTATTTCTGCTATCAGATAGGAACTAATCAACTAGAAACAAGAAAAGACTGGCGTTTCTTGATCTCAGAATGATTACGATGCTTCAGTGCTACTGGACTTGTGTCCCCACCTTTCATCCAACAACAGGCATTGCCAGTCTAAGACTCAAACCAGATAAATTTTAATTACATAAAAGGGAAAATTCAAAATAAATGAAACACTAAGTCAGCAGTGAGCAAGATCTTCAGTTGCCACTAACTGGGGGAAGGCCCTCCAAAAGGTCTCCTTACAGCACTCTTTCTCAGACTTCCCTGAAAGGTCTTCTAGATTACTCTAGTCCTCGTTTCTCCTCACTCTGTGGCCTCAAAAAACATTAGCTTCTGCACCTCAGTGTAGACATCTGCTAAAGAAAGGTAATTATCTACCTTTATGGAAAGGCACAAAGCCCAAACAGTTAATAACTTTCAGATAGCATGCAAAAAGCATGCAAACTACTTAAGAATTAAAAAAGGCAAAGCTCAGAAAAAGGGCAGGGAAGGAAAGGATGGCACCAAGATAAACAGTCCCACACCTCCAGAAAGTAAAGGAGCATTTAGAACCCTTATATTTAGTCTTTCCCAAAGCATCTTGTTTTGCTATAATTCCCCCTTCCCTGCTCCCAAAAGGAGATACTTCCCAGCAAGGGCCCCAGCCACCAGGCAACCAGACTGAGAGGAGGGGACGAAGGAGTCCCAGGAGAGGCCACTCCTCAGGCAGGACCCCGAGGACAGGGCTCCCGGGCCCGCTCCCCATTCCTCAGGCCGTAGCCCACGGTCGGGTGGCAGCACCGGGAACCGCAGCACAGGCCAGGAGAGCAACCCAGAGCCCCCGGGCTACACCACAGGGCCCGGCAGGATAAGCCGGCCTCAGCCCCGAGAAAGGCTGCGCCATGCGGTGCGGCGAGCAAGAGGCGGCGGCCGTAGGACAGAACGGCCTCGGCACCACCAAACGGCAGCGGCGCGTCGGGGCCTCGCGCACCCTGAGCGGGCGGACTGGCAGGCAGGGTCACCGAGCCCTCCGCGCCCCCACGGGCCGGGCCGACCTCCCGCCCTGCCGCGCTACGCCGTCCCGCGCCGTCCCAGGCCCCGGTATCGCAGCCAGTGCAGAGCGCTACATGGTGAGAGCGCGCCTCCGCGACAACTGGCCAATCAGACATCAAGGATTCAGCGCGCCTTCTTTGATTGGAAGCGAGGCCTCTCCAGCTCACCCAAGGAGAAGGCTGCGTCTACAGAGCGAAGGGCGCTCAGTGTGCGGGGCTGTGATTGGCTGGGAGGCGCGCCGGCGGGATGGCGGCCGCGGGGGTGGTAGCGGGGCTAGGGAGCAGCGACTTCTCGGACCTGCGGGAGATCAAGAAGCAGCTGCTGAGCGTGGCGGAGCGGAGCCGTGAGCGCGGTCTGCAGCACAGCGGGAAGTGGTGAGCGCCGCGGGCGGGCCCCGGCCCAGTGGCCGGCGGGCGTTGTGCTAACGGGTCTCTTTCCTCGCAGGGCCTCCGAGCTGGCCTTTGCCTTGGACCCGCTGCCGCTGAGTGAGCTGCCGCCGCCCCCTGCGCTCACGGAGGTACGGCCTGGGGGGAGGAGGCCCGGCCGAGTGCCGCTCCAACGACCTGCGGTGCCGCGGCCCGCTCGGGGCCCGCGGCCGCGCCGCTAACGGGCACCCGCGCGCGGGGCGGGGCGGGCCTCAGCCCGTTTTGTGCCGTGGGTGTAGAAGTGGTTCGAGCTCGGAGAGAAAGTGCTGTAGTTCTTGCTGGCAGGGATCGCGAGCTGCTTTTTAAGCCTATCTACAACTGTTCAGGAAAAAATGCGATAGCGGTCTTTTTAAAAGCATATGTGCAGGAGCCTGTTCTGAGTGCTGATTGTTTTACAATGCGGTGAAGTTCCCTTCCATTCTATATTTAGTGGAGAGGACAGAGCTGAATATGCTTTCCGAGATGAAAGCATTGCATTTTACATGTTGCTGTGCCCTAAATGAGGTACTCTGTAAGCAAAATTTGAAGTCATGCTACTTAATTTTAATTTTTATTCATCTTTACTAAGGAGAAAAGTTATTGTAATACAAGTTATGTTGTGCCATTAAACTTGTGCTCCTTAGGACACAAGAGAAACAAGTTGTATCTCCATCCCCACCTCTGTAGGCCTACAGTAGGACTTTTAGGTATATGCCTGTTTTGTTAAATTACAGCAGTGTAACATGTCAAATGCATTTCAAGGCATAGTTACCAAGGAAATGTTTGCATTTAAGTTAGCGGGTTAATATTGTTTGATATGGAATTCCTGAGTAGCTTTCTTATTTATGGTCATTCATACTCGTTGAACAGCTAATTCATGCCTTCTGGCAGCTTGCCACAATTTGTTTTCTGGAATCTCACTGTATATTTTAAATGTTTCCAACTAGTCTGTACTCATTATTTGAGAACTAGGAATCAGATCATGTGAGGGAACAGAGAGACTATTCTAATGGTACTCAAACTACCTTTGAGAATGAATAAACTATGTTTTTAGCTTTCAGAGCAGTTTCATTGATATGTTTGTAACTAGGTGATTTGCCTAAAGCATGTCATAGCTTCTGAGGTCTTAAACTCTTCTGTGTCCTTGCAGGAGGATGCTCGTGATCTGGATGCCTATACGTTAGCCAAGTCTTACTTTGATCTGAAGGAATATGACAGGGCTGCCTATTTTCTACGGGGCTGCAAGAGTCAGAAAGCTTACTTCTTGTATATGTACTCTAGATACCTGGTAAGATAGAAGGAAAAGTTGCCTTTTAACACTGAACTCCTTTGCTTCCCACCCCTCCCTGGCATACCTGATTTTTTGCGTATTCTGTTCCAAATGACCACCTAGAAATCCAAATTGTATGTTTGGGGGGAAGGGAGATAGGGGTGTTCTTTTTTAGAACTGTGATGTTTGTGAAAACTCAGTTTGCATACTGCTGCTAGCATTGCAGCAAACATAAATATGCTGTTGTAATGTAATCTTGATTTTCCTCTTTTCCACAGTCAGGGGAAAAGAAGAAGGATGATGAGACAGTGGATAGTTTGGGTAAGTCTCTGGTGTCAAGGAACACAAGACTATAACAAAGCTTCCAGTAATGCCTCGTCATGTAAATCATCTTGGTTTTATGGCTTTCCCCTCAATTTTTGGATAATACTGTCCTGTAACATGATTTCTTTTCATTCTCTCTCAATTCATTTGCTTAATACAGGTTACAGATTTTCATCTATTAGTTGTTCTGTTAAAGCAGGTGATTAGACTAAGTGATTTTCTTTTAAAAAGAGGAAAATAATCACAGACTGGGAAGCCTTCACATCATGTCAGTGATTCTGAATATACCCTAGACTTTGTAATAGCTGTGGTAAGAATCTTGATTGAAAGCTAGCTGTTTGACTTTCTCTTCATGCAGGACCTCTGGAAAAAGGACAGGTGAAAAATGAAGCTCTACGAGAATTGAGAGTTGAGCTCAGCAAGAAACACAAGGCACGGGAACTGGATGGATTTGGCCTTTATCTGTAAGTGTTTGCATGTATTTCTGTTGTATTCATGTGTATTTGTGTGGATATGCAGAGCTTTATGATTCTGATTAACTTGATAATTTTTCTTTGCAGGTATGGTGTTGTGCTGCGGAAGCTGGACCTGGTGAAAGAAGCAATAGATGTGTTCGTTGAAGCTGCCCACATCTTACCTTTGCACTGGGGAGCCTGGCTGGAACTTTGCAACTTGATTACAGATAAAGAGATGGTAAAACTTGGGAGATATCAAGGTGTGGTAACAAATTCCAGAGTTTAACCTGATTCAGTAACCAATGGTTTGGTTGCCACAAGATTGATGTCTCCCCCTGCTTTATTCTGTGAGACTCAGGCAAGGCAATCCAAGATTGTAAATGATATCGTTAAAGCCTCTTTTTCTTCAATTGCTTGCCATGCTGTAGCTTGAGAATCTTTATACAAGCAGGTCTAATTTCTTATCATTCACCCACAAAGTGGTTTAAGAAACGGCTAATTCATGTATTCTGAAGTAGTTGTTAGCAGGGTTATTGCCTTGTCACATGAAGAAGATCCTCCTAAGATACTTCTCTCTCCTCTCTCTCCTCTCTCTCCTCTCTCTCCTCTCCCCCCTGGCCGGGGGTCGTCCCTGGGTACCTGCCTGCGGGAAAGCGGAGAGGCGCTGGGCAGGCGATTGCTGTGCCCGTGTGTTTATCGAGTAAGAGAGGGGGGTTTGCAGAGGTCCTTCGCAGAGCCATTTCCAGCAGAGCTTAAGGTGGTCTCTTCTGTTCCCGTCAAATTCTCCCTCCTCGCCCCCCGTTTTCCGCTCGTGTCAAGCTAAGCGTTGTATGCTGAGCTATAGCTGTACGCCTGCAGTCTAAGATTAAAATGCCGTTTATGTCGTCTTACAAAATTTGCAGTATCTGTGGGTTGGCACTGTAAAGAAAAGGTTATTTTTTCATTTTGATGCGATACATGCATGTTTGCAATGAAAAAATCCTCATTTGTGCTATATTTAAATTCTGATTAGGATTGTTTTAGGAAGTGTTTTAATCATCTTCATACATAGTATGAAATCAATTTAAGGTAAACTACCTGAGGTTACATTGGTTATTGTGGGCTAAGAGTTCCAGTGCAGGCTGCGAAGTAGCAAACCATTATTTTTTCCTACTAGCGAGTCCCTTTACTGTATTACTTAAAGGTAAACTTATCACCTTTCATCGAGGGCTGCATGGCCTGGCCATGACTCTGCAGGCTGCACGGGAAGTCATTGCAGATCAGCTGACTAGCCACAGGAAATAGATCACTGCTGTTTTCTTTGTCTGGGAGTAACAGGCTATTGAATACCAGCCAGTTTGTGATGACAGTCTGTAAGTGCTGTTACGTCCTCTTTCACCGTGGGCTTATCAGCATCAAATTCGGTGTTTCCACAGTTGGTGGCAACAGCAATTTGTAGACACAGACTTGTTTAGAGGGAAGCAACCGAAAATTTTACTGTTGTGTCCTTCTACAAAAACTGATACTGGAAGACAAACTCTTGAATTTCTCTTTCTGAGCCATCAGATTAGGTCAGTATCTGCCCCGATTGGTGATAACCCATGGCCCAAGAAGATCCTTAGTATTTTCGTCCTTAAAAGATGGTATATGAGTCAAGCTGAGATTTATAGGTTTAATATGTAATATCAACATTACCGTTAGGTGTCACTTGAGGCCTGCCAATCTCAGCATTAGTCGTTTGAATGACTTTTGTCTTCTCTGTATCCAAAAAAATAGAGGGAGAAGACAAGTTTCCAAGCCTTTGTTAAAGTTTACGACGAGACAGGATTATTCGCGGAAGTGGCCAGGATTTTTTGTGGGACAGGGACCAAAGTCTGCATTAGTAATCTGTTAAGAAGTAGTCACTTTTGTCAGAGAATGAGCAGCCACTTTTAGAAATCATGTTTGACCAGAATTGCTGTAATTTAAACTTTCACTATTTGAAATGCATATTGTATTGTCCATAAAACACATTGTAAATCAGTAACTTCTGTTACTTCAGCCAGCGGTGTCAGTGGGAAATGTTGGTCAACTGGCAATAGATCTAGTGATTTCCACGCTCGACATGACCAAAGTTGGTTACTTCTACACTGATTGCCTGGTGCCAATGGTTGGAAATAATCCATATGCAACAGCAGAAGAAAACTCAATGGAGCTGAGTATAAATGCTGAAGGTGGGTATTGAATGCTGAAGATATTTGCAAGCTGCATAAGGTGCAAGGATGTTACATTTACTCTTTTGATTGTTGTTACGTTTTGCTTATGTGAACAATGTTTAAAATACGGTTAGTAATAGCAACTTCAGTAACTTACAGATAAGAATGTATTTACACTTCACAGAGGAAACTGTTGCTCTTGTTATTTTGGATAACCAATTTGGCATATGGAACCAATAAGAAATGTTGAATTTCAACCATATTACAGTGTAGCCAAAACTCTCTGCGGTTTTAATCCAAAGCAACATGAAGTGTGCACATATTTACAGTAAACTGCTGGAATGCAAGCTGAATTTCTGGCGTAGAAGGATATTTGTCCTCTCTTCTTCCTTCCCACCTATGCTTGCCTTTTTCCTTATGTAGTGTACCTCCCTCTTCCCCCCTTCAAATTCTTAGTTTCTTTCCCTATATTGATCATTGATATTTCCTCTTCCCCCCCCGCCTTAAATCATGGAAATCTCAGAATAATCTGTCAATCTTTGCAAAGCTGCATAAAGAGATTATCTGAATCATTACAGGAGGCAGATCTTTGTATGTTTTTCTCCATTCAATCCTTTGAATTTATGACAAGTGAAGTTAAGTCCAATGAAGACAATGCAGAAAAATAATGTATTTTTAACACTGTGGATATTGTCAGGCTTTCCCGTATGAATTGATAGCTGAAAGGTTTACTATCCTGAGGTTTGTAAATTGGATAAATCTGGATACTTCTAAACCCAGATGTCTTTCTTGCTTTCTTCTTACAAAACTTAATCACTTCTTCTTGCAGTGTATTCATTACCTTCAAAGAAACTTGTAGTTCTGCAGATCAGATCACCTTTTATAAAGGTATGTATGTTCATTGATTGTTCTTACTTCACTATTCAGTTTGAATAGTTCTGCTGGCAACTAGTTTAAGTGGCCTGAGTAAATTTTAAGACTAAATAAGCAAAACTAGAGGAACTATGCCACATTATAAAACATTTGGTTTTTTGTTTTTTTTTTTAAAAAGACTGAAAAGGAGTAAAATACTTTTCTACTTTGTGCTACGACACGTTCTACGGTTGATACAATTTTAGCTAACAAAAACTGATTTCTGCATTCATTGAGGGTTGAGGTTTTGTTTTGTTTTTCAAAGCCTCAGAACAGCCCACCTATGTTGGTAGATTTTAATCTAAATACATCCTTAGTTATTAACAGCCTTGAAAACATGAAATGGTCTGGATTTTGTCCATTTTTTTTTCTTTACACTTACTGTCTTTTGTGTGTTTGTCTTTTATTGTGATAGCTTAATTTTTTATGTCACTCCAATTTAATTATTTCATAGTGTTCTATATTCATTTAAACTGCATTCATTATGTAAAAAAATGAAGAATTTAGAATTACTCATTAACTGGACAGTGGCTGTAATTTAAAATAAGCAGAACACCACACCAGAAAAAAAAAACGTGCTGCAGTTTTTAGCAGTTCAAAGTGTGGAAAAATACTGTGTGATCCTACCATGCCATCTTACTCCAAAGCTTTTTCCATTGGTATTAATGGCACACAAAACAGGTGGTGTTGCTGTTGTTAACATGGTTTTAATGATAATTTTTATCATTATACATGTAGTTTTGATTAAGTAAATAACCAGAAGAGTCCTCTGCTTTTTAAAAATATATCTGAAGCTGAAGACTAAATGGATATGAAGAAAAATGTATATCACTGGTAAACATTCTATGTAACACCTAGTATTGTTGCCTTTTGGCTTTTTTTTAAGGACATAATGTATTTTTCACTTTTTTTCTCTCTTTGCATAAAGAACAAGTACAGGCCATTCTGTCAAACACTGCTTTCTTGGGTGAAAAGCAGCAAATGTGTCAGAGTCGTTCTTCTGTCTAGCAGCCATGCATACCAGCGCGATGATGAGCAACTTCTTGGGTATGTTTGCATCATTAAAAGACCTAAGTAATGTTTCTGTTCTTTTTGACAAACTGACATATTTCCCTCTGCTGAGTACTTTTGGTAGGGTTCTTTTGCTTTGCTGTGTACATAGATTATAAAATGTTTTAATAATATATTAAGTATTATGTTATAGAGGGTTAGCCTCTGAGCGTTGTTAGTTACTACTGTGGAAAGTACTGAGCAAATACTAAGCTGTAAGTAAATTGCACTTGGCCTGCACTGTAAAGCAACACAGCCTCAGTTTTAACTTCTTAATTTCTTGTGGCTGCAAGCAATGTCAGGGATTAGCTGCTAACATACAGGTCACAGATTAGATTTTTAACAGTTAATTAGAATATTGGTTAGTTTCTTACCTCTTCTTCATTATTCTGCATTTTGAAGCTTTTCTTTAATATAGTAAGTTGACATTCTTTTTTTATAGGAAGTTATCAATTCTTGTTTGTTGGGAGGCAACTGCAAGGTTCAGACTACATGTATTTTTATTAGATATTACCCCTTTAAAAAACAAGCATTACTTGCTGATTGAGGACATCATAATCGGTGATTTAACAAAAACAAACAAACAAAAATCAGTATTTTTGCAAAAGACCAACTATTATCCTCAGGCTGTATAAATGTGTAGGGCCTTAAAGGGGGTTTAGGTGCATGCACATCCCAGATATAGTTACCAGTGATATTTGCATACAGTTGCAGAATGGCCAGCTAACATGGAATTAAATGAGAGGCACTGATGGTTAGTTGATGCGGTCTGAGTCATAAGTTATGGTGATTTAACACCCCTCCATCCCCCAGCACCACAGAATAACGCTTCTGATAGCAGAGTCACTAGAGAGTGACTTATGTATCTGGTACTTGCCAGTTATTTGAGCCTCTAAAAAGAGGCTACCTTAGTTCTATTTGTGGCAGATAGTTGAGTAGTTTGTACTGTTTTGAAGCCACAGGCTACTTTTTAACTTTGATTTGTGGAGGAAGGGAACGTCACTGCAATTCTTCATTGCAGGTGTGAGGTCCTCAATGCTTGCAGCTTCTTTTTGTCACAAGTAATAACATTGGTAGTGTCCTTTATTGTCAGACCGAATGTATTCTTGATTTGTTCCTAGGACACCACTACGCTACCTGCTTACACCTGATCTTGAGAAAGCAGTTGGAGGCATTATGCAGGAGCTAAACTGGAAAGAAATGGAAAAAGTAGCAGCTTACCCTGGAATAAATGATACAGAAAAAGTTCTACATATTCCTGGAGGTGGCATCACAAAACTGTTGTTTACTGAGAGGTGAGTTGCCTAAAGATAAGCACAGAAAGATATCAGAAGTCTTGCTTTTAGTACATGGGTAAAATTATCTTTTAAACTGCTGTGTTACAGGAAAAGTCCCTCTTTTCATAGAAAAGGGTTTTATAGGAATAGAACTCCTTCCAGATCAAGCCCATAATTAAGAGGAATAACCAGGGAATTTTGCATCATAGAGCTAAAACATGATAAAAATATAAGTGAATGGGCTAAAGGAAAATAGTGAAGTCTTTACAGTTAAGATCATGATTAATCTGGTATCTGATTGTGTGCAAACCGCAATTTGTAAATGATAAAATTTCTGTTCCTGTGATACTTTAACTAAAACTGTCTCCCATGATAAATAGTTCCATCATCAGTTGTAAAAAAAAAAAAAATTCTGAACAGTAAGAATGAGTTAAGATTTCAGGGCCAGCAAACAACAATTATGTGTGGGGTTTTTGTTAAAAAGTGTGTGCATTAGAAGTTGTGCCAAAAGCATGTCTGAGTTTCAAATTTTGGGTAGTAGTACTTGCTCATCATGGTAAAACTGTGTTGGCTCTGCAAACGGTGTTTGTTTTATAAGTGTCAGGTGGAAAATTCACTTTTATTTTTTTAGCTATGGTTTTTGACACCTGTCCAAACTGTTGCATCCAACAGCAGGAGAGTTACTAATACCATGCTCACCTTTGTACTGACTTCTGTATGGGAACAATATACAAATGCAAAAGACAAGACCTCCCAGGACTTTAGGAAAAAACTAAAAGAATGTAATAACAATCTTAATATCTAAATGAAAAAATGGGAATATTGTGAGTAAAGTAGTGATATGCAGCCTACAAAACTGCTGTTTGAAATACACAGAAAGATAAGGAGTGATTGTATCAAAGGATCTGTATAAATGCCCCACCAGCACAAAAACGCAAACTAAGTATATAAAAGAGGCCCTGAGTAACTCTTCCATGACTGGGATTCCTGCCTCACAAAGCAAAGAACAAATTCAAGACCAAGAAAAAGAACACGAAGTGTGAAAATGCAACCAAGCAAATCTGGAGAGGGAAACCAAAAAAAAATCTCTATGCATATGCTTGTATTTTTGCTTTTTGTTTGGTTTTGTTGTTTTTTTTTTTTTTTTTTTTAACAAGCCGTATGCAGGTTGTTGTTGCTCTTAATACATAACTATAATTGTTCTGGATTTAGAAAAGAAATAGAAATGCCTGCTCATTTTTGTTGCAGCTGTTCAAAAGGAATCCAAATGGCAGTTCTTCTGAAATTCTGCTCAGAAGGGGACAACATCCCTGATGCATTTGCTCTTGTTAACTATCTTAATGAATGGCTCCAGCTAATTAAAAGTGAAGTAAGTGCTGTTTGATCTAGAGTTCTTGCTTTCGTATTTTGTATCCATAATTTTCATTTTTCTTCAATGTGGAACATTAAAACATTACTCAGCTGAATTTTGGAAAAGTTAAAAATTTATGGGTTGGGTTTGTTTTGGCCCTTGGTCATCAAGGATACACCAAATTAAAAACATATTAAAATGTCACTGGGAATTTCCCCACCTGAAAAAACAAACCTAAACCCCAGTCCCTTTTTTTGACAGGTGTGGGGGAAAATTGTGTAAAGGTTTGATCAAGTTCGGTCTTCGGTACTCTTCTCTAAAGCAACCCACAATGATATTGACACTTGAAATGCTGCCCATTATTTTAATACATGTGCCAGAGGTAGAATTACATCATTATTATTTAAAACTTAAAGAATTATTCTGGTTTTGTTGCAGAGCAACAATTCCACAGATACTTCTTCACAATGGAAAATACCAAGTTCTTGGCGCTTACTTTTTGGCAGCGGTCTTCCACCTGCACTCTTCTGATCAATTTTGAATTCTTCTGTAAGTCACACATGCAGTCTCAAACATCCCTTGAGAAGGTGGTTACATAGTGATTGCCAAGCAACAGCAGCTTAATTTGTTGTATACATAAATTCTTTATTTAAGAAAAATTCCTTTCACATATGTGGGTAGCTAAAGAAATTAAGGTGACTTTCACAAATTGACCAAAGAAATATGTTTTGTACAGTTGTTTACTGAATAACTTTGGCTTTGAATTTTTTTCTAATAAAATATTTTCTTAAAAACCTTTTTCTTTGGTTAAGTGTTATTGCTATGGAAAAGCTTATGGTGCACCTTCATAATGTAGCTGAGAACTTGAGATTGATGTGCAGGCGTAGATTTTCTTACGAAGATAAACCCCTACTCTTCCATATCAACTGTGGATCTTGGCTTTTTTTCAAAACTTTCCTGGTGATGTAAGCAAAGCTTAGAAGTGACCAGTTCTGCCTTCTTTTCCCAATGCTGTTGTGGTAGCTTCAGCTGGGGAGACTGCAAGCATCGTAGCAGCCTGTTCTATCTTTTCTGGTCTGCTTCCGTTGTATAACTTCCATTCTGCTTCCAAGGGCTGCAGAGATGCTAAAACTAAAGCTTTCTAGGTAGATGAGCATTCTTAGACTGATTCAAGGATGAACACAGTGCTCTGAAGTATAAAGGAATTAAAACATTGCTCTGATAGCAGGCAGTCTAGTATCTGTATATTTTATAAGCTTAATCTGAGACACTAGTTGTGTGATAATTCATGTGTTTGATCTTTGTAATGGTACTTGTTGCATTATTAAGCTACACATTCAGTTTTGATCTTTTGGAAGTACCTGGTCGCATTGGCTTCTTTAAAAGTAATTTTAAATCTAGAATTTCTTAAGTTACAGCTTATGAATTAATAGACATGACATACATACAGGCTATACTTTTAAATATTTAGTCTGCTAAACAGATTTTTTTTTTTTTTTTTGGTGGTATTGTCATGCCAGTAGTACAAATGATGAGGAAAGGAACAGCAGCACTCCTGAAGAGATCTGTTAAAGGTGTAGGCATAAGATCATTAGTCAGCTTTGCTTGAAAACTTGTGCCTGCTGGTAAAGAAGAGCAGTTCAGCCTAACTACTCAGCGAATGTGACTGATCACCCAAAGGATGCGATACCATTCGTCTTTTTGGGTTTTTGAAAGTTTGTGAGGTGAGAGTCATAGTGAATTCCTGTCATAGAGGACTAATATTTGAATGAATATTTGGTTACTGTTCTTCTCCCACAAAACAGTAAGAAATTTGTTTCCCAGTCTTAAGTCTGCTTTGCAGAAGCAGATAATTCAGGGCCAAACTGAACCTTGGAGAACGGGTATGTGAAGTAAATGCTTCATATAATTGTATGTCCAAATACCTTGAAATAATGTCTTAAAATATAGGCAGTCTCAAGTTAAATATTGTG
The DNA here is from genome assembly GCA_013401315.1 of Balaeniceps rex. Taxonomy (NCBI): domain Eukaryota; kingdom Metazoa; phylum Chordata; class Aves; order Pelecaniformes; family Balaenicipitidae; genus Balaeniceps; species Balaeniceps rex. Next base: position 22,430 of record VYZW01010785.1, on the reverse strand, counting down.
TTTGAGTCGGTCACAAACCTAGACACGTGTAGAACAACGTGAGCACGTACCAACTGCTGCTGGCATTAGGAGAACTGGAAAGGCTTCATGATTACTTAATTACATCTGCAGTGTTTGGGGTTTTTTAAAAGGTTTGAGTTGTGTTAACACCAATGCTTCTTAACACTAAATACTATGCTAGAAATGTAATCCTTTTGCTCATATTAATAAGCTTTTACAGTAGTAATGCATGAAGATGCCACGTTTCATGAAGATGCCATGTTTTATGATGTAAAAAATGAGCTATGAATAGATTTAAAGTGTTCAGGAATGACTGATGTGCCTGTGATTGTGAATCAAAAGAAACTTACCTGAACAAAAAGCAACTTGCTTACAACTGGTATGCAAGCTACAACCAGAAGTTGAACCAAATAACATGACTAAAAAGATCACAATGTTGTGAGCTAAAAGATTTATTTTGGCTCATTGTCTTGTCATTGTTTTACAAGACGCTTGAGTTTCTATAGGCAGGTGGAAGGCCAAGCCATTTGCAGCCTGCCTTCATATAGATCCCGTCATGGTGATATTTCATGCTTGCAAATACTGTTTATTCAAATTTTGCATTTTTAGAAAAGGACTAATGACGCAAATATTTTCTGATGTCATTCTTTGGTGTGATGGATTCTCAGATTCTCTGTGAATGTAATAACATCACCTGTAACTGGACAGTAGTGAGCACAGAGAGATTTGGTAACTGTTACGAGAGGTAATTTACGGCTGTACGTTAGTTTGGAAAGCTGAATCTGCCAAGCCGGTTGAAAACTTTTGCTTTGAACGGAGAAATACTTAAAGTACTCCTTAACTTTAAGCACATAGTCCTGTGTGAATCACAAGAACTACTTGCGCGTTCTTATGCACTGCTGAACCTGCAACCAAGTATTCATTTTCCTTGAGCAGAATCTGACCTTCTGAGAAGTCAGAAGTTGAAGCTGATCACAGTGCTGGTTTGGTCTTTAGACCTGGAAGCCAGCAGGGTGGTTGTGGTTTAGCCCCAGTCGGCAACTGAGCACCACACAGCCGCTCGCTCGCCCTCCCCCGGTGGGATGGGGGAGAGAATCGGAAGGGCAAAAGAAAACTCGTGGGTTGAGATAAAAGCAATTTAATAATTGAAATAAAATAATAATGATAGTAATAAAATTGCAATGAAAAGGAGAACGAGAGAGAGAAACAAAACCCAGGGAAAAAACAAGGGATGCAACCGCTCACCACCCGCCAACCGACACCCAGCCAGTCCCCGAGCAGCAATCGCTGCCCCCTGGCCAACTCCCCCCAGTTTATATACTGAGCATGACGTCATATGGTATGGAATAGCCCTTTGGTCAGTTTGGATCAACTATCTTGGCTGTGCCCCCTCCCAGTTTTCTCGTGCACCTGGCAGAGCATGGGAAGCTGAAAAAGAAAGTCCTTGACTAGTCTAAGCACTACTTGGCAACAACTAAAACATCAGTGTGTTATCAGCATTCTTCTCCTACTAAATTCAAAACACAGCACTATGCCAGCTACTAGAAAGAAAATTAACTCTAACCCAGCCAAAACCAGGACAAGGGTGTATCAGATTTACCAGTAAAATCAGAAGCTGACCTTAGAATGAAGCTGTAGGAGATACTCAGTTCTCCCTTCCATGCACTGATGCCTCCGTGTGGTCTAATGACCATGTTTGGTTTGAGCTGGGGCTTTGCTGACATACCAGAGCATAGGTCAAGAAAGAATGGCCTAGCAGTTTAAACATACTCATCATAGAACATAAACTCTACGATTTTAGAAGAGTGGATGGATGTGGGTAAGAAGAATACTTTGAGCTGACAGCTGCTACACAGAATGGTGATTTTTAAAGGGGACAGAATATTTAACTTCTGGAGATCTGTTGGAATCACTGAGCAAACCAACATGATGGAGATGGCTGTTTAAATTAGGTGTACCTTCATGAAGCTTTCCTGAGATTAAAACTATTCCTCAGAAAGAAGGGGATGAACGCCTACCTCTGCATTACCTTCGTGTAGGTCCTTCTACTAGACGAGCACGGGAATATCCCTGCATTTGTGTAGGGCTCAGGTAATTACAACAGTAATGACTGTAAAGAACGAGCCCCGAAGGTATGTCTTCTATTACATCAACTTGCAAGATACTGAACGGTACCTGTCAAAGAGCCATCTCCTCAACCACAGCGTGCGTATTGTTGATACAATGAGTATGGCTGTTGGGAAATAGTTATATATGCACTGGAGATGCTCCATGAGGCTTTTCCAACCATCATAGGATGTTGCTGTGGGGAAAAAAAGGGATTATCAACAGGCACAAGCTTTTTAAGTTTCTTGGGGGTGGGGGTGGGGTTTTTTTGGTTTTTCAAATACGGCGATTGTATAAGCTTTATTTAGCTGGCTCTGTTTAAGTACTTAGTTCCTTTGGGATCAAATTAACTGCTTCATTTAGGGCTATTCACAAGTGTCATTATTCTAAAACCTGTGAACTTCAGCCACGCTGCAGTAAACTTACTAAATATCTCTGCCATCTGCAACCTGGTGTTCTAGATGATGCTCAGTACCACAAACAAGTTGTGGAGTATGTATGTTGCATTGTAAGGAGTTCATTCATATAAAGCCTTGGTGTTTAAATAACTTGCAACATACAAATAGCAAGCCCAAATAGGGTTTGCTGCAGCTGTTTGACACAGGCACGCAATTTTGTTCAAGATCCAGAATATATTGTGCAGATGTAAAATATACAAGGTACTAAAAAAACTTGAAATACTGAAGTCAACTTCTGTGGTTTTTAAATCATACGTTAAAAAAATCTAAGGGTAAAACCTTACTTGGGCAACAAGCAGTGTCACTTTGGGCATCCACAGAAGGTTAATCAGGCAGGAAAAATTTGTATTAATTGGCTGTATTAATCAGGATGCACTCTGATGGATGCACAGTGCCATTTGGGAAGCTACAGGTCAGAAGGTATTTAACTGCAAAACTGTATTAATCAAAGCAGCTGTGATCATAGATTAAATTTCAGTCAAAATTGGTGTGGAACAAGGAGAAGCAGTGATAAAAAGCTAGAGGAGGAAAACCAAGGGTTCTGAAGCAATAGCAAGGGAGCGTTTGACCACCAGACCACAGCAAAGAAGCATTCAGAATTTTTCTGAGGCATGGGAGTTGTTTTCTCTTTCCTTCTCTTACTGATTACAGATAAAGGCACAATTTCTCATGAAAATGTTCTCTCAAATAGCTTAGACATGGTCATTTTTATTGTTGTCATTTTGGCTAAACCAGTACTTGCATTACAAACATCTTAGGAAAATAGATCTGCTGGCTAGTGATGGAATGTATAGTTCAGCTTTTTTTTTTTTTAAACAAGACTTTTTAAAAAAAGTTTTAAAAATTTAATTCTTTCAGCTGTTTGCAAATAACACGATGCAATTAAGAGTGCGAGCCAACCAAGATTCTTTAACACTCTATGAGTGTTTCTAAATATAGATATGCTGGGAATCCCTGATGATTTGTGCATTCAAATGCAGGGCAGGCAGGTGGCCAGACACTGCACTAACAACCTGCTGAGGAGCTTAACAGGAATTGGGACTGAAATGTTGGTTTCGGAGAAGATGCTGAATATTTAACCTACCAACCAGATATTTAACCTACCTACCAGACCTACCAACCTGCTGTTCCTTCGGTAGTTATACATCTGAGGAAAATCTGTTTGTGCGCTGGCTGAGATAATACATCATACGTGAAGGCATTGGGTACGCTCCTATTTGTAACATAATGGCAAGATCCCTAAGAAAACAGAAAGTAGTACTTTAATGTATTTTAACCTAAAAGCACCACAATGTAGTTAACTAGCAGTAGCTAGGGTGGCTTTCCTGCCCCCTTTCCTTTAAGATATTCTTTTATGGCTTCTTAACCTTTTCATCTAAATCTTACAATAAATTTGTGCGAAAGGCAGGCAATGGAAAATACAAAATTGTGTGAAGATTTGTTGGTCTTACTCTCTGCTCTTGTTCATTGGACTGACTGACCTTTATATCCATCATGAGCCATTTCCCACTATTGGCATATCTCTTCAGCTATTAACAAAAAGTACGAAATCTAATATTTGCAAGCAGTTAAAAGGCTTAAAGTTCCTATGATTTTATCACTTGGAGCAATTCTAAAATTTTATGATGAACTCCATGCTCAAAATTGCATCAGCCTTCTCATCTGAGTCTGTCTGATTTCTGGGTTACACGGTTACGCTGCAGTCTCTCCCTCCGGAGTGCAAAGATCCTGAGAACAAGGGTTTGTTAAACTACTGCATCCTCCACCTGGGAGTTTGCACGTATGGCAGCGTTACCTGGCTTTGTTGGACTGGTGGTTTTAACCGGCAAGGTACCTTGACTTACCTTTGTCCGAGATTCACGGTTGTAAAAATGATTCTATAGCTCTCTCTCCACATCAGGAAGCAGCAGTACACAGAACTGACTGCTATAGTGCAGAAAAGTCTGCTCTAAATCTCAGGTTATAAGCTACTTACTAAGAGTAAAGATGAAGCCTTGACCGTTCAGAGAGGCCACAAACTTTTTTTTTTTTTTACACTGTATTGTGAAAAATAGTGAGTCCTGTGGCAGAACAAATGGCAAGATTGCCCAGAGTAGTAGTGCTCATAATTTAAAAAATAATAAAAAAAATCCAGTATCTGAATTGTGGTATCTGCTACTTGATGTTGCAACTACAACTACTAAGTGTTTACCCAAAACCCTCACGACAGAGACTGGACTGCTGCTTTCAAAATGACACAACTGCAAGGTGTTTCTCGGAGTTTAAAAACTGCTCAGTAGAGCAAGTTGTGAGATAGAAACATGTTTTACAGACATAAAAATATACTGAAGCTATTCTTCAAGTGGTGTAAGCAAGAAGAGAAAAGGAACAGAGCTTATTTCTTTAATCAGAAACTTAACATGGAGCAGAATGGGAAGTACGATAAAATGTTGGGAAGCAGTAACGAGCTTTCAAAAACGGTGGCAATTCCTCTTGGGTTCCTCTTTGGGTACAATACCGACGCAGCTTGTGTTGCTGACAGAAAAGGGCAGGAAAAGGATTCTGTATGAGCTATACTCAGGTGAGTCAGGGCCGGGGGGAGAAAAGCCTGTGCTGTTCCAAACTCAGGGACCTGGAAAGTGTTTGAACAGCTGTGAGTTCAAACACCGTAACTGAGCAGGGGACAACAGTGGAGAAAGTACTAGAAGGTGATGGCAGGTCATGGACACAAGATGGTGCAGTCTGAGAGTTGGAAAGTGAGAATTGACCAAAATATATGCTTAGGAATTTCCACAGTTATCCAGACTAATAAGCTGGTGAGTCAAAATGTGGATGCGGTCAGGGAACGCAGACAAAAGGCTGCACGTAGCACCATGCAAGTCTGATAAGCCTAAAACTAGTTGGAAAGACTAAGTGTATTAAAAACTGAGACAAGGGCAATAAAGTACCATCAGGCAGAAGGGAGAAATTAGCATGCTTGCTTTTCTCTTTATTCCCAGCACTCGTGCTGTGAGGTGCAGGCCAACCACTGTGCGACAGAAGTGTCTTTGCAGACACTAATTGGTCTGTAATTGTCCGTCACATGGAAACCCGAGGGCACTGTGATCCTTTTGCTGAGGCAGGCGGTGTCCTGCACTGCAGGGGCTCTGTCCAAGTGCCAGAGCTGTGAGTGAGGTGAGAGATGGGCTCCATGCCGGACAGGTCAAGACTCTCTCTCTCAGGCTTCACTTTTTTCCATCCCTAATTCACTTCCTAATGGGTGTGTGTATTTAGCGAACTAAATGCCAGTCCTGCGCACTGACCTGTGCGGGTTGATTCTGAACTTACAACCTATGTTAAAATAGATGTCAACTAGAACGACCAACTTGAAAGACTTGCCGAGGATGACCAATCTCTATATTTTTGTACTTGTGACCAGCAAGACATACCTAGAAGTGGAGGAGAAAGAAGACAGGGTTGAGTGTTGTTAAGCACTGAAGGATTCCTTGTAGCTTTTAAAAAGCTACTATGAAGTGTATATATAGCAAGAAGACAAATGAAGCATTGAGGGTGTCCTGGTTTTGGCTGGGTTAGAGTTAATTTTCTTCCTAGTAGCTGGCATAGTGCTGTGTTTTGGATTTAGTAGGAGAAAAATGCTGATAACACACTGATGTTTTGGTTGTTGCCAAGTAGTGCTTAGACTAGTCAAGGACTTTCTTTTTCAGCTTCCTATGCTCTGCCAGGTGCACGAGAAAACTGGGAGGGGGCACAGTCAAGATAGTTGATCCAAACTGACCAAAGGGCTATTCCATACCACATGACGACATGCTCAGTATATAAACTAGGGAGAGTTGGCCGGGGGGGGCAGCGATCGCTGCTCGGGGACTGGCTGGGTGGCGGGTGGTGAGCAGTTACACTATGCATCCCTTACTTTATATATCCTGTTGTACGGTGGGGGGGAGAGGGTGAGCAAGTGGCTGTGTGGTGCTTAGTTGCTACTTAGTTGCCAACTGGGGTTAAACCACGACAGAGGGAAAGAAGGACCAGACAAAAGCAATGAAGGTGGTGGCATTTGCCTCGCAAGATTTTTCTTGAATGAGCTGTAGATGCCAAGTACCTCCTCAAGAGGCACAGCAGAGTAAAACCTCAAGGAGAAGGAAAAAGGGGAGCACTCAGTATTGTGAGTGCTTTCTGAAAGAGAAACCCTCAAAGCTTTCCTGTTCCCTGGGGAAAAGGTATCAGTTTTGGCTCTTCTGGCTCTTTAGGTCTTCAGTGGGACAAGGAGGCAGCTTCTCCCGGCCGCTGGGTGCCACTGGAATGCTGGCAGCAGCTGCCCTTTGCCGCCCCTTGCCCCAGGACCAGGCCTTGGCACAGGCCTCCCTCGAGCTCTTCCAGCCCACGGCTTCCACTGCCTGCCCTCGGGACTTGCCAGCCCAGCTGCTGCACTCACCTGGTCTGCCCACCACCCTGGTGGTGCTGCTGTCCTTGTGATTAAGGCAGCTAGCAAAAATAAAAACAGGTACCTCTGCAACATTTCTTTTGAAGGTGGGGAAAAAAAAAATGGCAGCCAGTAAATCACAGCTTTTTCATTTGAAAATCTGCAAGTCTATCATTCTGCTAACCCCATTTCTTTTAAGGCTGCAATTAGGCACTCAGTTGTCCTCTCTCTCGGAAGGCAGTCTCTCCCCTTCCTTCACCTCGTTAAATACATTTCCCCAGAAGGAGTCAAGAATTGTGGCCTTGCATAGAAATAACAAAACACATGCGTGTGTCAGGAGTTCCTTGGCCAGTGAGCCAAGCCTTCCCCTGCCACGAGGCAGCCCTCAGTAAAACCTGACAAAGGTGGTTTTGGAACTACTCTATCCCCTTTGCCTGTTCATCAAGTCAGCCTCACATCAAATTTAGTCCAGTAGTTTAGTAGACGAAGTCATTTAAAAAACTTCAAGAACAAGGAAATCAGCATTTTGATTAGCAGAATCCACCATGTGAGGAGAGACAAAGTACATTCAGCCCTCTACACCCCGCAAGATAAACCAAACCAGTTGCACATTTGCTAGTTATCTGTGATAGCAGCAGGTAAAATAATGAAGCACGTGCACGTTTCCAGTAGTCATACACCTTATGCTTACTTGCGATTCAAAGGGGACAAAAATAATGAAAACATAAATCATAGCTGAAGGTAAAAGGCATGAAAGGCTGAAAGCCTGTGCTGGCTTTGGCTGGGATAGAATTCATTTTCTTCATAGTAGTTAGTACAGGGCTATGTTTTGGATTTGTGCTGAAAACAGTGTTGATAACACAGGGATGTTTTAGTTACTGCTGAGCAGTGCTCATACAGAGTCAAGGCCTTTTCTGCTTCTCACCCCACCCCACCAGCAAGGAGGCTGGGGGTGCACAAGAAGTTGGGAGGGGACACAGAGCTGACCCCAACTGACCAAAGGGATATCCCATGCCATATGACATCATGCTCAGCATATAAAGCTGGGGCAAGAAGAAAGGGGGGGATGTTCAGAGTGATGGTGTTTGCCTTCTCAAGTAACAGTTACGCATGATGGAGCCCTGCTTTCCCAGGGATGGCTGAACACCCCCCTGCCCATGGGAAGCATAGAATGAATTCCTTGTTTTGCTTTGCTTTGCTTGCGCACGCAGCTTTTGCTTTACCTATTAAACTGTCTTTATCTCAACCCGTGAGTTTTCTCACTTTTACTCTTCCGATTCTCTCCCCCAGCCCACCAGGGGGGAGTCAGCGAGGGGCTGTGTGGTGCTCAGTTGCCAGCTGGGGTTAAACCATGACAAAGTCGCATCCAAAGCTGCGTCGGGTGGTACCAGCAGGCTCCATTCCCCTATTCAACAACAGCAGGGTTTATTGCAGTGGCTTTGGCCAGACCTTGATCTCTCACTGCAAACACTCCTGGTCTCACAGCTGCACCAACCTGAAAATGAGAGCCAAATCAAGTTGTGATGTTGTTCACTCCTCCAACACAGGCTAGGAACAACACTAACCCTCTAAAGAAATTAAAATATTGAGACAAACCAGAGTCTGGCAATTTAGAATATTTCAAGGTGGTGTTAAGCACATATTTAGCTCAAGTAACGGCATCAAGTACTCCCCTGATTCAGCTTCACATTCAAGTTAAACACAACTCCGATCATACTCACTTTCACAAATGAGCCTCGAAACCAACTTCTGTTAAGATTCCAGGTTGATGCTTATTTTAGCAAAAATAGCCTTGGTCGGCCTAGATTCCCCCCTCTTCCACACTTTACTTTCAGCAACTGTCCAGTTTGTACAAAAATCCATTACAAAAATACGCAAAGTACAAATTACATATAAAGCCCCACCCGTTGTTAGTTCAGTCATTTTTGGTGAATTAAGGTTTATCTGAAACCGTCAGAGAATGTCAGCAAGTGCAGAATTTAGATCAGCTCTGTTACAGAAGGTACAGGGCTGGAAACCCTGCTGAGTCCATTAGAAGAATTCCTTTAAGCAGCATTCCAGTTCACCCCTTTCCCATCCAGCTGTTCAGACTGTGTCGGGGGGAACACTGCCAGGAGACTTGAAGCAAAATATTACTCATACAAGACATGCAATGACACAATCCAAAACCCATTTAATTAAAGACACCATTCACTTTGTGCGCTTTGCACCTGGCCCTCAGCACCCATTAATTATATGTGACCATGGGTAGCCCAACGTCAGATTTCCCGTTTCTCCTCTCTTTAAAGCATTAACAACAAAACGCTTCCCTTCACAAAGTGACTCTGAACATTTTTTGCATATTTTATAGCAAACATCAGAAGGATTACCAAACCAACTGGTCGGATTAATAAAACAATATTCTTAGTGGTGTATTGCAAAAGAAATGTGCAAGAGTTCCTCCTAGCTCAAACTACAATACTTAGCATTAATGAAAATATTTGCATAAAACATATTCTAATCAGTTTGCCATTTTCCAGTTACAACAGGATATCAGGAAACCGCGAGGCGAAACTTTTTTCTGCAAAACAGGCTCTTAACAGTGTCTCCCTAACATAATGCGCACACAACAGCATATCGTCAATTTAAAAAAATATTTAATGCTGCCAAAAAGTATAAAAATAGAGTAAGAATGGCAGTACAAAACAAAATATTTCCTAATTTATTTCTTTTACATCTTTCTACATTAATACAGGCATTATAAAAAACACACGACGGCAAATTATTTTGTTTCGCAAAGTAGCTCGCTGCTGGTGGTCTTCATCCCCTGGATGCAGTTTACGCTGTAAACAGATAACTGAGGTCTTCTCGGTACTTAACAGACCTCACTTTTTGTTCCTGAAGAGGGGTTCATGTCTCGCTTTTGCATGTCAATAATTTGCAGTTTATAGCTGCAGAATATTCACAAGTCTTGAAGGCTTAGGTGTCAGTCAGTCTCGGCCTGCGACATATAATGCAGAAGAAAGTCACCGATTCAGTACACAGTACGGGAAAAATTAAAAAAAAACACAAAACAAGAAAAAAGAAGAAATAAGAACAGACAGTGGGTTTGCAACTCACTATAAACACCAATCAGCTGCTCATGCATTCCCTGTAGCAACTACCAACTACTGTGTGCCTGTAGTGAGCACTCTGGAAAGCCGTTGCTGTTTCAGAAGGTATTTCCATATTACAGGATAAGGGACACACTTACTGGAGAGCATAACGTACAGGCCCCAGTCCAGCAAACCACTCACACGTGCATTTAACCACGAGCACCACAGGAGTCTTCTTGGGCCTCAGCGGGACCAAGGAAGGCTGCATCTCACAACACTACCATCGCCTCTCATGGCTTTGCAGGCCACTCCTGGCCCAGCAGCTCGGGAATAAGTGTTTCTAGGCAAAGGTTTCTTGCAGTGAGGAGGACATCCCAACACTGGACATTTTGTTCTTAGGGAAGGTAAGGCTCTACTCCGAGGAGCACAGAAAAAGACCTTGGTGTTTACAGCACCAAACATCCAAGCTACTACAAGTGAAACGCTTCTAAGTTCTGCAAGCACTACACTGATTGATAATGCAGCTTGCTTTGATCAGTTAAGACACGTTAGAAGAAATTCTTCCAAGTATTTATCCTTCCAATTTAAAGAAAGACTCAGACAGAGATGCAATTTTGAACACATTTATTTTTTGTACATAAAAATGAAAGACTGACCTAAAACTTTGGGGGAAAACAAAAAAGCCCAGGAAGACTACTGTGTGTTACATCAACTTTGCAAATTTCGTCCTCTGACTTAAGCCCCTTGGCCATGCAGAAGACTTCCTCTTTGTCATCGTTAATTTAGTTTCTTGCGCAGTCCTCACGTGTCTCAGGTTTAACTATAACGCCAGACAACAAACTAAATAATTTGGTTACCATTCCTTAAACTTAAAGCTAGCCAGGCTTTTTAATCGCCCGCACAATCCAATCACACGTACATGTGTACACATTTACACCTCTTCCCTTTTCAGTGGGATAAAAATTATTGTCAGTAAACCATTTTACTCCAGGTTTAACAGAATAAGCTAAGTTTCACTTGCAACATCTTACTTCCGTAAAATAGATCTGTCTTTTTTTTTTTTTTCAAATCGCTATTTCATGCTGAATTCAATTATTTTACTTAATACATTTCAAGAAAAATACAGATGTACCGTCACCCTAAGTGGACTGTCCCTGCACCAAGAACATGAACATAAAACCTAAAGGACTAATTCTGAATTTGCAAACCACTTGCAATGGAGGTCCAAGTGTTTGTTGGTGACTTTTTTTTTTAAAAAAACAAAAACATGCATGATTTGTACAGAAGTGTTCATCTGAGAGTCAAACATTGTTTAATCAAAGAAGTTCACTATGCATCAAATATTTTGACTGTCGTATTTCCAGAACAGAGGGAAAAACCCGACACAGTAACACTTTGAATTGAGTGCAATAGCATTTTAGAAGCAGCACAGGACCAGCCAGCAGCTTGCCAGAAACTGGGGTGGGGGGGGGAGGCAGGAGAGGGGTCAGAAGGCACATCCTTCATTTTTACTCTTTCTTTAAGCGTCTCCTACAATAGCGGTCACTGGGATCGACTTCTTCATTTTGGCCCGTATTTGTTCCTATTTAACATCCAAGTTGCGCAAAACTGCGGCAAGTTTAAATCCTATAGAATAACAAAGTATCACAAGGGCTCAGTTTGCAGTAAAGAAAACAAGCCTCCCCCAGATTTGGTTTTTAAGGATTACTGACGGACCAGAAAGAAGAGTTTTATCCAAATTATCTCCTGGAAGGTACTAAGGGATCCAACGTTTAATTTCCCTTTTATGCCCATACTGTCATGGACAATTCACTGTAAAAAATAGCTTTGTCCAAGACTCGTATTGGTTCATGGTCCTTAAATTATTAACAGTTAAGACTCTCAAGATTCTTACAGTCATGTAACCAAATCAAATTTTTACAGATCAACTGTTGAATGTGCAACTCCCGCTTTATTGCATCAAGAAGGTAACAGAGTGTGAGATGATGTAAGATAGCCCCCTCCTGCCCTGCCCCACCCAGAAAAGAGGAACGTCTGCTCAGGATTGAGAGAACAAAACAGCCAGGATTTAGAAGATGGCATCAAGAAAAAAATTCAAGTGACAACTTGACAAGACACAGTTAGAGCTCAGTGCCTGTAGGATACTGGTGGCCCAGGAAATCCTTCTCATGCAAACAGAAAGGCGATAAATGACAGTATCATTTCAGTGAAGGTTTTGCCTTCACTTACTCCTTAGCTGCTTTTAAGTATTTAGAATAAAATCTGGAATATTTCTGTTATAAAAGCATTTAATTACATTCCATGTGTTTTTCCATAACCAAAATATCTTTTATAAGGCACGTACGTTTACACCTACTATCAGTTATAGCTGATACTAAAAAAACCCAAAAACCTGTCCTCCCAATTTAAAGAAAAAAAGAATCTTTTGCCAAGCCTCTTGTTGGCTGAAAGTCTTACTGTGGTGGTAACAATTACGAAATGTCTTAAAATACATAAGCTGCCTGCCTATACTGTGTCACAGCAATCAGTAAGTCATTTTGCTGTTAGAGCTGCATAGTTGGTCAGTAATACCACAGGACAAATTATCTTGTTTTACTGACACACAATTTCCCAACTTCAGAACTGTATGTTCTAAGAAACTACGCTTGTTTTCCTTATCTGGACCCTTAAGCATTTGTTTACTATATAAACAGTGTAGTCCAAAATAGTATTAGCTATTGTGAAATGACAGTTTCAAAGAGTAAACTCAACTTAGCTTGCGTAGTAAATGTCAGGCTATTTGGGCCCCATGCCTGGTATGTTACTACGAAGCTTGAATGTACTGGAACCTTTCAAGTTAATTCCTTTGGATAAGGAACAAAGTAATTACCTAGCTCTTTTAGTATTTTTCAGCAGTAAATCCAAGAAGTGCTTTACAAAAGGAAGGAGGGGGGGGGGGGGAAGACACACACCCCACTCCAAAACCCCCACACCCCACAGAAAACAACCAAGCTAGGAAAATGGAGGGAGAAAACACAACTTCTCTGAAGTCACCCAACAAGGCAATGCTTGAATAAATAAAATCCAGGTTTCAAAGTGCAGTCCAATACTACAAATTATTAGGTCTCAACTTGAATAACAGCAAGCTACATACAGCCACGTACGATCTCCGTATTCAAAGAGAATTTAAAGGACAGAAAGTGATTTGTGTTGAATTGCTATTTAGAAAGTGTTACTGTCCAACTAATGGAAAAGGAGTGCTCAGTAATTTTAAAGTGACTGTAGCATAGGTATTCCCAAAATATCAGTCATTAAGTGTTTTAAGTCATGCCTCTCTAAACCAGTGCTGCAGAACCTGAAAAGCAATTCTAGACTTTGTGAAGTTACGGAAGTGGCTCATACAGCTGAAGGTACTGGGTACAGGAGAATACTACCAACATTTGTTTTCTATTACAACCACCCTTGGAATCCAACTATAGTTTCCTTTGATGTGCTTTCTACACCTATTACTGATGAATTAATTTTATTCTTTCTAGCAATTAAAATCTATAGACACACAAAACATTATGTTTCACATTTAATGGAATGTCAGAACTTTAACAATGTTGGCCTTCAAACAGTAGTTGAAGTCTGAATACATGAATCAACTTAACAGTATGCTTTTCAGTGGGGGCTAAGTTCTCAAAAGCCTAAAAAAAAAACCCCACAAACAAAACCAACCAAACAAACAAAAAAAACCAAAAAAAACACCAACCAAATTTCCAAGCCTTACTTAAATAATGAAAACTACAAAAAAATAAATAAGGAATGCAAATTAACAGAGTGGAAACTGGTACGTGCTTCATCAGACCCCTAGCTGCTCATATCATAAATTTGAGAGTCAAAATATGGGGAATGGTTGCACTATTATTTTCATGCACAAATTATAATTACATTTAGTTTCAAAGTCAAATTATTTTTTGGTCAGAAATTTGTACAAACTGAGCTTCTGAAAGTACAGTGAACTACAAAAGATTAAATATGCAATTATAAAATATATTTATCCTAGTCATAAGAATATAAAATGTTTATGTTCATGTCACTAGTACATTACACACATTTAAGGATAACTTCTTGGCATTAATAATGTAAATGATACAACACTGTTTATTGCTTATGTCAGGCATGTAAATTTAAATCCAGACAGCCTTCAGTAGCTAAACCTCTGTGGTTCAGGGTTTGCTTAAGATCCGGTAGAACACCATTTTAAAAAGTGTATAAACAGTTGCACCAAGTTTGCACCTGCTCATATAAACAAAAAAACCCATCAACTCTCTTGGGGGGCAGCAGTTCATTTTTGTAAGTACCTGCAGTGGAAAGTCCTGAGATGTTGACATGGGGTCAAGTTTTAACGGTCTGTACCCATTCCAGGTGTAAGGAGTTTACTGCTTAAAGTCACACCCCTAGTCATTAACTTGCAGCAAAATTAGCTACTGGAGCAGACAGGTTTACTGTTTACTTACAAGGAATGTTCTTGAAAATACATTTTCCAGCAAGAATAAGCAACAACTAAAATCAAACCAAACCCAATCTTAGTGAGAATAGGTTTCCAATATAACCACCTTTTTCTTTTTCTTTCAGTCTCATTTAGCTTCTGCTTCATCTGCTGCAACTTCTGTGCTCTGTTAGCTTTTCTATCCTCTCGCAGTCGTTTTCGGACAGTACTTAAAGGGGGGGGGGGGGAAACGGAAAAAAAAAAAGGTAAATCTTAAATTGTAGAACAGGAAAAAAGGCTATTAAAATATTAAAACAAACCTCTTCCCAACACATTCCCAATAGTTAACCAACCCACCAGTAGCATATGGCAGCAGTATATAAAATCTAAAACCAAGCAATCTTTATTCCATTTTAACAACCTTGTGGATAGTTTCAGGTCAGTGAAGCCCCATGAAGTAAGTAAATGACGTATGTAAAGATGTAAGTGGCGCTTGACCTACGTGTTCAATAGGGAACAGAATTAGCTTAATTATCTGAGCTTAGTCTTTCACCCAGTGGCTGAGATTTTTTGCATGGAGGCTGCTTTTATATGCAACGTCAGGTACGACATGCAAACATTCACAGTATTTAATTGTGTGCCTCCACTGCAGAGCTCACGCTAGCCTCACTGATATATTGATCCTAAACTACTCATGTCTGCATGCAGTTTAATAGTACTCATCTTAGGCTGTACACCAAATCCTGATCAAGGACACAGGCTAAAAGTCAGTTGTGTACTGTTACACTTGTAATTCTTGTCTCCAAAAGTATCTGCACAATCTCTAAGAAAGCGTAACTCTGACACAAAAAATGCTTTGATTGTCCGAGTCCTAGCACACAAACACCATGCTCACACCCATGCCCCCATCCTGCTTGTGAGGGGCTCCTTCAAACATCTACAGAATCGCTGTCGTTCTCCCTCAAAACACTCAAAGACATGGAAAGATAAACTCATCAGGGCATTCAGTAAGCCATCTGTTGTTTCAAAATTCCAGCCTGTCTACATGGAACTGCTGCATCTCGTCTCCAACTGCAGCCCTTTGGGACAGACGCTGCCTCCTCCTGTGCACTTACAGGGCTCAGCACAAGCCAGTCCGGTTTCTGGGTCTCTGGCTGTGGATCCACATGCTACCCCGACCTGGGCAGGCCCAAGCGACACAGTGCCTCAAGGCACAGCCATTCGCATGGTAATTCCCAATACAGCAGCTCACACCTGAGGCATTACTACTCATGAGACAGGGAAACTTGAAAGACAAATTCACATGCCACAGCTAAACCATAGAAATCTATTCACAGTGGTAATTTAACATGAACGGAGGGTAACATAGGCTTCAACGATACAATTGCAATCATCATATAGAAAGCAGATGATGATAAAAACTTTGTGCTTCTGAAGTATCATGTATTCTTCCAAACAGAAGTTAGCATTGTATTTAAAAATCAGTATCTAATTATTTGGGGCACTTTTAGGACCTAATTCATGCTGCACAACAGAGTTCATACAGTCTGTGCGAAAAGGCTTTCAAGCCTGAGGTTTAGCTGCTTCAATTAGAGACATTTGGTTTTCTTCTCTTGACCTTTAAACAATAAGGGTTTATTACAAGGAATAACTGAAGTTGTATTTAAAAAAAAAAAAATTAAATCAGTCAAATACCACCTGTCCTTTCCCTCTACTGAAGAAAGATGTTGAAGGTTTCTTATGATAAGAAAAGCATACAACAATTCAGCCTCTCAAGTATCTGCCTTCTAAACGGTTTCCTCATTTTGCCTACCTTTCAATGTTTCCATCTGTAATATCTTGAACTTTAGAGGACAGGTCAGTATTCATTTTCTCCATTTGATCTTTATTCTCCAGGCCTATGCTGTTCCCATTGTACTTCTCTGTGGTTATTTTGGTTGGGTGTGGAGGAGACTGCTCAGAACTTGGTGCTTGGTCCTCCTTAGAGAGCTCCTTCCACCGTTTCTGCAAACAAGGAGAACATATTTCAAACATTCCCCTAACACTGAAAGCCCTCTTTGCCCAAGATGTCTTCCCACAGAAAAGTCACAGAAGTAGATTAAAGGAATTGCTAGAGCAAGGAAAAAAGATAACAATTGCTAGATGAAGAAATAAGGTCAGATGAAGATGCATCTTCTCCAACAACGATCCCTTTTTGTATTTCTCCAGGATGATGCTACCGTGAAGTTATGAGGCCACTAACTTTGGGGTTTGTACTCTCCACAGTAGCTCCACAATGAGGAAGCAACTTGTCTTCTGTAGTCCTGCACTGTCCAGCACTTTCCATCTCCCTCTACTCTCTACAGACCTACACTGTGCTGTTACCTTCCATGGCTCCAAAACACAGTAGGACCTTGTGTGTAAGAACTGCCTAAAAAGGGAGAACTGGAAAATTTGCAATGCAAATGAAGAAAAATCTAGGGTTATTTATGCCAAAGTTGTGGCCTACTATTTCACCTAGTGATCCATTAGCCCAGAGATCTACTGCATCATAAAACAGATACTCACCTTGTTTTGAGAAGTAATCTGGAATGAGATGGAAAGGGGGAAAAAAAAAAAAATCAAAAAAAGGTCAGAAGTAAAACTGGTTTGTTAGATCTCTGTCCTAATGCATACCTGTCCCAATGATGAACAGTCTGAAGGATTTCTTGCAACAAAATTTCATGCAGAAAAAAACCCAGAAAGGTAACAGGAAGGAAAAGAATCACTCCTAAAACCCAATCAGTTCTTTTCTCACACAAATCAGCCAGACTACAAAGATATAGAATACCTTGGGGGGGAGGGGGGAAAATCAGTTACTTTTAACCATCTATGATAAGGAAGATGAACTGAAAATTGACTCTTCACAAACGAGTGTTAGATTCTCGTCTGTCAAATGAATTCAAGACTGCTGGTCTAAACTAAATATCAAACTCAGAGAGTGATGTCAAAAACCCCCAGCTGCTTATAAATGAACTGTTGGCAGAATGAGCTTTAACAATGAACAGACTCCTTCATTGCAGAGGAGTTTCCAGTATAGGCCTGAAATTCACAAAGGGAGTCTTCATGCCCAAGACACTTCACTCTCAGACGTTTTCTTTGTTTTGTCTTAAACAAACAAACAAAAACCCCAAAGAGAAACAGCCACTAACAAACGGAAATCCACTTAGCAGCTCCCTCTTACTGTCACAGAAAAAGGCCTTTTGGAAGACATGGTTGTATCTGTAAGAGACTTGATGGCTAAGATAAACACTGATTACATCTGGAGTGATAAGCTGCACAGGAAAAACTGCAATCAGAGACGATTTTACCACTCTTGTCAAACAGAAGCAATTTCCCACCAAGAATTCTATTTTAAACACGTAATAACAATAGCTCAAATGGCTGGTAATTTGAAGTTTAAATGTCTATGACAAGACTACGTGAATGGCAGGACTGGTAAAATAATGTACAACTCTGAGCAGACAGACAAGGAGGATTGTGTTGCTAAATTACCTTTGCCATTTTACGACAGTACCTGCAACTTTACAAAAAAGAACAACAAAAATATATCTCAGGAACTGAAGTACTTCACTGTGTCTTGTGAAATTATGTCTGGAAGAAGCAAAGAAGTGACGAAGTTTGATTTGAGAAATACAATTGTCCTTAAAATTATAACCAAAATGCCTGTGTAGGGGAGCTAAGACTTAGGGCCTGTAATTGCCTCTTGGATTGAATGGAGACAACAGAAAGGTGCGTTAAGATGTTCAGTTGACAGAATCAGGTGAATGTCAGATACAGCTTTTGGATTCACAACGTTCAGTACAAAATTACAATATTCTTGTTCTCTGTCTGCAAAACACATCTACGGATCTAAGGAATTTAGCCTTCTTTGTCCTTTCAAAGCCACAAATTTGTTTTCCAGAGACCACTCATTTCAACGGATTTTTCTGAAAGAGTGACAGTAAGTTATTCTACTATGTTGTTGAAGCAATATTAATTTATCTTTATTACAAAGGAATTTTATAGAAATGAAAACTTCAATCTTGTTCCACCTCAGCCATTTTATACAGTGCAGTGCTGTAGCATAGTTACAAAGCAAGTAATTGTTTCAGCTACAGCACTATGCAGCAGCACACCAACCACACGCCTCTGCAGGGTTTCAGGGCAACCTAGGTGAGTGTACGATCCTTCCTTTCAGTCACAGGTGGAAATCCCAGAGGTACAAAACGAGGGTAAGAGACTCCTCACCCCCCAATACAAGTGTTGCAGTTGCAGCCACTAGCTGTAAGCAAGTAAAGGCTCAAGCGTACATTGTGTTTGTCTGCACAGCTTATTGAATTCCAAAATCCATGGAGATGTCAGAGATGAACATTTGGGTAACATTAAATTAGAGAAGTGTTCAATGACTTCATGCCCTCCCCATCACTAGCTGAGAGAAGTAAACACTTCTCACATTCTGCACAGTACGACTGTTCCCTACAGGGGGGGGAAAAAAAAAATTATCTAGCTGACCTTGAAAGGAGAAATACTCCTATTAAGTACTGCCAATTGATTTTCTGCACATGACCCCAAGGCCTAAAGAGAAAAACACCAGGACAACTGCCTACAGAAAAACTGCACTACAGAAAACACTGGTTTAGGAAAGATCATCTGAACAATCATAACAGGAAAAAGAAAAAAAGAACAAGTGAGAAGTGTGCCTTCTTAGGCTTTCTGTTAGTATGAAGAAATAACACACTTCGTAACTGACAAGCAATGTTCTGAGTTGACAATGAACCCTTGTATCCAGAAACAAGAAATCCTGTGATCTAGATGGGTAAGTGTGGGAACCAGAACTGCTCACAGTTTGGAGCACAGCTTTTTAAAAAACAAAGCAGAAAAATTATTAGAGAGAAGAATACCCCCATACAACCAGAAACAACTTCCAGAAAACAGGCTAAATTGCTGTTAGTGATAGGATGAATCATGCAGTCTTGTAGGCATACAGCGCAGGTGTCAGACTAGCAGCACACTACCTAAGTGTTGATTAGCAGTTGTGAAAAATTATTTCTTTATTTACATAGCAAGTCAAGAAACATTTGTCAAAGAGAAGAATCTGACAACTACCAGAACCACATAAAAGAAATCTGTTTTAGTTTATCTGCTTCATTCACGATTTTAACAGATCAACAAAATAAAAAAGCCCTAGCATATGAAAGCAGAATTAAGTCTGTTTTGCAGCCTCTCCTCCCAGTCCTTCCTCCCACCTAGGCCCAGCCATTTAAAATAGCTGTAGCTACTTGTTACATCTGCAAGCCACACTGATAAAATAGTGAGATTTGGTAATCTGTTCACCCCAAAACTCATTATATTCAGCTAGATTCTACTAACTGTAACACACATTCTAAAAGATATGGAAAAAAGAAAAAGGCAACTTCACTAATAAACCTGACCTGTAGCATCGGGCAACTTTATTGTTCGGAAAATATATAGCAAAGGTCAAGAAATCCTAAAAAGATCCTTGCTATCTTTTCAAAGTGATACTGGGCATTACTTTTGCTTTTCGGTATTGAAGATAGCAATTTAACCTTATGGTTATTTTAAACATTACTACAGACAAGTTATTTTTGTATTTTATCTAAGAGGGGACAAATACATGGGATTAAAAGTTTAGCTGATAGAAGGTGCTGATCAGATACCTTCTAGGCATCTATCGAAAAAGGCAAATTATTTTAATCCCACAAAGTTACATGTTTTAAAATAGTTTGGAGCACATTCTTAACTACTGTTAGCAGTCTACTGTTTATGTTTAAATACACGGAGCTAAACATTTACCTGTATAGTTGAATCCCCCATTATAAATTTTGCTCCTTCTATGACAGCCATATATGAAAATCTTAGTTGGTCAGGAGTCTGAATAAGTCCCATTCGATATTTTCTCATATCCAGTAATACCTTCTTAATATCTACAGAAAATGGGTCTTTTTTCTCCATCTGTAAAGAAAGTTACATTGAAAGCGTCATTGCTACTGATAAAGAGAGACAACATATAAAAAATAATTACAAGTAAAAATAAGTCATAAAATTCAATCTAAAAATTAATTTCCTCATATTATGTTTCCATTATTTATATAAAAAATTAACATGTCAAATGATTTCTAAGTTGTTTTTACAGGAAAAAAGTTAACCATCTAATGAAAGCTTATTATAACCAAATCAATGATCATGTATTAACCAAATAAATCAGTACCCTAATAGCAAGTCTTTAATTTTAAGAAATTTAGATATGCTTGATTTTATTTGGGCATGTATTTGTACTTTGAAATAGGACTATAAGAATCAGAACCATAAAGCAGTATTTTCTACTGCTCCTGAATGGAAGAGCAATTTGGAATGACTGAATATAGCAGAATTTTCCATATTTAAAGCAGAATCCCTAATCCAAGCAATGCACACGCTTGTCCCCACACTATGTTCATGGGGTGTTTTTAACCATGTATCTGCACTTCTTGCAATGTTCACTTTAATTTGTCTAATATTAAAATATACTTGCATCAAAATATACACCTATGTTTTTCAAAATGCAGGAAAAAAGAAATAGTGAGGAAAAAATAAAAAATAAATTGAGAGGACCTAACCAAACCAGAAGGTAAGTGTCTTATAATTTAAGTGAAATCCTACCTCGCCCAACCATGTGCTGTACCTCTTACTATTACCAAGCACAGCCAAAGACAAAAAGTCTGCGTCTGGATTTTAAAACCCAACAAAAATTTAAGAGATTTAAAATATTATTTAACCTTTAAAGTTCACTCAAGTCATGAGCAATTACAGATGATACAGTTCACTGAGTAAGCAAAAGACCTCCTCATTCATGTGGTACTGCAACTGGCTACCAAGCCCCACCTCCCAGAGGGCTGCACAGCTAAGGAAATTCTACACCATCCTCCATTACACACTGCAGGAGATCCAGGGGCGTGCCCAGGTTCTCATCCTAGTTCAGATACCAATTTTCTGCAACCTTAAGAAAAGGGGCCTGTCAGACCTGCAAGATATTCCATGTTTAGAGAAAAAGACACATATATTCTATTCATTTGTCTCATATATATTAACAAGCATAACTTTAAGCTCATATTAAAAACCAAAAACCAAAAACCAACCTTAATCTTTTCTAAGCACCTTTATATAAAAGGAAAAGAATGCTTACTATGTACTTTCCAGGAAGCTTTGAAAATTACATGTAAAGTACCTCAAGATGGATTTGTAAATGTATTTCAAGAGTTGTGTTTTTAAACCGTCAAAATATGTGAGGGCGGGGGGGCAAGTATGATGTCTTAATTAAAGTTTTCACTGTCGTGTCATTAACTTCAATGCTTTTAAAGCCTTCTGACCAAAAAGCCCATATTGGGAAGACAGGCAGGGTGTCAGGAGAAGGAAAGGGGTGACAGAGAAAATGGCCAAACACTTACCAGAACAAGACAAGTGTCTACTAAGGAAAACGTGCCGGAACGTCCTATCCCTGCACTGCAGTGAATTACTGCAGGTCCGTATTCAGGACTTAGCGAACCAGACTCTCTGACTTTAAACAGGAAGTTCAGGAATGAAGCTGGGGATTCAGGAACTCCAAAGTCTGGCCACGTAGTATAATGAAAGTGAAAGATCATCCTGGACTCACCGCTCTAGAAGTGAAAACAAATAAACAATACAACTAGAAAGTATTCTACTTTTGTTTAGTTAGCACACATTTCCCCAATCTAAATCAATAGCTGTTTTCCATTTCAAACCTCCCATTTAGACAAACTATCCAATAACCTGCTTCAAGTTGGATGACAAGCAACAGCGCAACCTGAAGAGGTTTTTCATCTGAGTTGGTAGTTTTCCCCTTTGCAATTACCACCATACGCATTTTTTTTTTCTTCTTCTCAAACTTCCAATATTATATTTGGTTTGCTTTACTACCTGCCCCC
>VYZW01010783.1:60361-85503 GCA_013401315.1 Balaeniceps rex | reverse complement strand
AGTGACCCAGGAAAAATTAGGAGGATGCTACCATGCTAGTCCAAGCTAAAGTTCAATGTTGTAAACCCTGATCCAGGAGCTGAGATTCAACATGTGACAGCTGGAGATGGGAAGGAATGTGGCTATGTATTCCATCCAGCTTCAGTACTTCATTTTTAATGAAGTCTCATGATTGAAACTGTGTCTGTATCTGTGTACTTGTTTTGCAAGTATAGTTTCCATGCGAGTGTCGTGTTTGGGAGAATGGGAGAAGGAAAAAAAAAGCATTCTTCTGTGTGACATGTCACTCAATAAGATCAGAGGAAACAAGGGCAGGCCAGGGAAGCATGGCTCTGTTCATTGCTCTAGTCAGGTATGACGTACTCAAACACCTCTGTAGCCCAGAGACACAACAGAAGGCATGTCTACATAACTAACTTCCCCTTGTCAAAAGGCTGAAGACCTGGTGGTTCTGTTCAGAGAGCACAATCTAAGAACTAAAACAGAACAAGAAGGGCCCAAAAGAGCATTCCTTACCTGGAGTGATGGAAGTCAGCCAGTTTCCAGATCTGGTCATCTTCTCCAAGTGCCTGTAAATCAGAGAGGCTATGGTAACCTGGAGACTCTCTTCCCTACTGGCTTTCACTCCCACAACTTTCAAGTAAAGGCTTGGTATACCACAGATGGTTCCTGTTCACTCAGGAATTATGTCCACCTTCCAATTTAGAAGCTGAAGTAGCGCAAGATATCTTTATGACCGGGGAGCATTTATTATCTTTGGCTTTGCTGCAGTCCTGCTTCAGCAACAGAGGCCTCTCTTCCAGTTCTCCAGCACGGAGAGAGCATAGTAGATAACATATTTCAGGTTTCCAAAATGTTTCCCTGGCATGGGTATTTACTTCAGAATCCAAGGAGATCTGTTACTTCTGCTGAAGTAGTGTTGGAACTGCACCAGATCATGTCTGGAGAACAGAGTCGTTATGCATAGGGACTCCAGTGTTGCTGTAGTTGGAGACTGGCTCCAAGATGAAGTCAAGCTCATTGTACCAGACTGCTGTTCACCAAGGGTCCAAGGTGGAGCACAAGTGTAAATTGTAACTGGTCAGTGCAAAAAGTAAAATAGTCCAGTAAAAGCATTTTCCAGGTAACTTTCAACTGCAGCTCCACAAAATGCACAGAAGGCATAACACAGACCTCAGTGATGGATAAACTTTACTTCTAAATATCCATGAAAAAGCACTAGAATAAATATGGGGGGGATAAATATCTTGACTATTACTTCATTCTGAGAATCAGATCTGAATGAAGGCTTTTTGATTCAGGGAATTAATACAGACCTAGCCAGAAAACCTAGAAGTTGCACAAACAAAGCTTTTTTTTTTTTCCCCCCCTTAGAACAGATTTAGCTGAACTCATCAACTTGCAAAGGATTCCCTTAAAGTTAACTTTGTTTGTTTACTTAGTGAAGAAACTGAAGTAACAGACCAGATTTAACTAAACCAAACTCCATATTTGGAGTTTAAAGATGCATTGCAAGCAAATTTAAAATAAAGTAGAAGAAACTTTCATTTGTGTGATCTTCTCACAAGATATAGAAACAACAGAAAATGATTAACAGTGAAATGATCGTGAAAATGGCTACTTTTACTATTCATACTACAAGATTTCTAAAGCAACTGCAAGAAGTATGATTATCAGATGTGATATTAAATACATCTTCAAAATGCCATTTGAAATACTTAGGATCAGATTAATTCCTTGGCTAGCCTTGTGGAATAAATGGATTTACAAAAGGACTGGCTTCAGCAACCTGAGTACCACTTTAAAAAAATTCTACAAACCAATAGCCCAATGCAAAACAGAATTTGTACTCTTTTCACTTTAACAGACTGTTCTTTTCCCTTGTGTCATGCCTACTTTTGCATGCATTTCACATCAGAAATTCAGATGTCAAGCTCATTTTTTTCCATGAATTATGACCAGCCTTTTTTTTTGGCAGCTCTCTTCTAAAAAGAAAAGGTTTTCAGATATGACCTCTTCTCTTCCACCTGTGAAGCAACTATGACCTCTTGTGGTTACCTAAACTAATCTCCTCCTAAGTCCTCAATAATGGGATTTACTGCTCTGAGCCCTTAAGTAATTCCCAAAGGATTCAAGTCTGTGCTTGAGTGCTTTGTTAAACCAGGGTGAAGAAAAAGACAATTTCTTCCATGAAGATAGACCTGCATTCCCTTTTCCTAATAGATATTTCAAGACATTTGCAACTGCAAAAATGAGGCAGTAATTAAAAGATTTAATCATGTTAGCCCAGTCTCTTTGTGATGAATGAGGATGTTTGGTCATTCACTTTTCACCCGAAAAATATGAGCAATATCTTACATAGTTATTGCAAGCCCTCCTAAGATTACTTCATTGAGAAGACAGAAAAAGACCACACCAATACCACTGCTTGTTTGGTTTGCATGGACCTGTTCTTTCCATTAGTGCAGGAAATCAAGCTCCTTAACCAAAAATGTCATTTCCCGCCTGCTTTAAAAATTAACGAGCAATTACAGAAGTGTCCACCATACAAGAGCCACTCCAAGGTATCTGGGCATGCAATACTACTGGTTCTGTGTAACCAAAGATGCAAAGTGTTACTTGACTTGATTTTTTTTTTTTAATTAGATAACACAGGTGAGAATAAATTAGGAAGACAAGATAACTCAGAGATGTTTTTACAGAAATAAAAATCTTTGGCCAACAAGAGACAACACTTCTCAGAAACAGCCAGTATATGCAAAACAGCTCAGCAGTAAAGATGACAGAAGAGGAAAAAAATGGAACAAGACTTGGGGACCAAATGCTCTTACCAAAACAAAGCAACTCTGGCAGCTCCAGGTACCAACACTTCACAGCTGCCTATCCATCTCCATGCCCTCACACATACACAGCCCCTATTGAGCCCAGAGGTTCTCAGTCTCAGATTAGAGTGAACAGAAGGCACGTGGGCCTGTGCCCATGCCTTAACAGCTGCAGCTCACCATCCACAATACTAACTTGAGGTGGACTTGTGCTAATGGACTAACTGAAATGCAACTAGGTAGATATAGACACCATCAATTCTGCTGCTGCACGCAGGAGACAAGGTCTGCGGCATAAAGCAGGGTGTACAGTTGCAGAAAAGGAAGCTGCTGTAGCTAGGTCCTCCAGAATTTATCCATCAGAGCCTTAGATCAAATCACTAACCAGAGAAACAAGCAAAGACATACCTACCTTTGTGCTCCCAAGGTGATCTCCAGACCCAGTCCGATAAGCATTTAAATAATCATGTACTACAGCTGTTAGGTCAGACATCAAATTATCCATTAGAGATGAGTGGAGCAGCAGAAGGTACATAGCCTTCAGAGCAAGTGCTTTAAGCAGAGAAGCTGGAAAGGGTCTCAAGAACCACATGTCAGGATTCTCCTGTGTATCCCAATGCAAATGAAAACCATTATTTAAGTAGCAAAAAATATAACAAAGCTTTTCATCACATTCTTCTGCAGTTTACAACATATCTCCCAATGCTGATCTCTATTTTCAGTGCCACTGAATGCTTGCAGCTTCTAAGGCCATCTGTGTACAAGCCTGTGGATGTTAGAGAAGAGGGAGTTTGGAAGGAGGGATTGCTTCTTTGGAAAAAAAAAAAAAACAAACAAAAACCAAACCAACAAACCAACCCAAAACCAAAACCCAACACACCTATTCCAGCATTTAATACTTACTTCTCTCTCATCCATCTCAAACTAGCTGAGCTGAAAGATCTAAAGGGAAAAAAAAAAACCCTCCCATCAAGGGAGCCAGGGAAGCAGCTGGGGATAGTAACATCTTCAGCCATGACAACTGGAACCAGAACAACATGAAAATAAGCCCCAGTTAAGTGCATGACCATGATACCCTAAGCAAAACTGTCACTACAGAGTGGCTTACTTACTACATACATATTACTCAGTCATTTTCCACTTTTAGTCATCAGACCAAGAGGAGGATTTGGTTTGGTAAACTAAGAAAGGCATGTTGTCATTTGGCTTAGATTTGCCATACAGAAGTCTCTAAATTGAAATTTTGAGAGACACTATTAGAATTCCAAAACTTATATAAAAATAAAGCTGTGTTCAAATTAGAGGTTTCACTCAGTGGTTATTATAGAAATATCAAATAACATTTAATCCAGGCTTTCGAGAAAGATTTTAAGACTATGAACAGGCAGTGCAAAACCACTCAGATTTACTCAGGAAGTTAGAAGACCAGTATGAAGGGAGAAAAAACACTCTGGTAGGAAAGAGACTGTTCCTATTCAGTGAAGAAATCCTGCCTATATAGTGAGGTGTCATTAAGCATCTAGTTCCCATATTTAATAGTTTCTTTGGAAGTCGTGTCAAGAAGCAAGGTCAGGTGATTAAAAACCCAGCAAGAAGATGCCACAACTAGCACTAGCATATTTATATACTATTCGTTTAACTAATTTGATATCCTTCTATGATAAGGTCACCTGCCTAGTGGGTGAAGGAAAGGGAGTGGATGTAGTTTTTCTGGATTTTTAGTAAGGCTTTTGATACTGTCCCTCACAGCATCCTTCTGGACACGTTGTCCAACTACAGGATGAGCGGGTTGACAGTGCGCTGGGTGAAGAACTGGCTGAAGGGCAGAGCTCAAAGGGTTGTAGTGAATGGGGCTACATCTGGCTGGCGACCGGTCATCAGCGGTGTTCCTCAGGGTTCAATTCTAGGAACAGTTCTGTTCAATACGTTTATCAACAATCTGGATGCAGGAGTTGAATGCACCATTAGCAAATATGCTGATGATATCAAACTGGGAGGTGCTGTTGACTCTCTTGAGGGACAAGATGCCTTGCAGAGGGATCTAGATAGATTGGACCATTGGGCTATGATTAGTGGGATGAAATGTAACAAGTCCAAATGCCAGATTCTGCACCTCGTTGACCGCAGGCTCAATACGAGTCAGCGCCCTGGCAGCCAAGAGGGCAACCTGCATCCCGAGATGCATCACAGTCTAAGCAGCCGGTCAAAAGAGGTGATTATCCCGCTGTAGTCAGCGTTGGTGCGGCCTCACCTTGAGTACTGTGTGCAGTCTGGGCCCCACAATGTAAGAAGGATGTGAAGCTCCTTGAATGCGTCCAGAGGAGGGCAACAAAGCTGGTGAAAGGGCTGGAAGGAATGTCCTATGAGGAGCGGCTAAGGACTTTGGCCTTGTCTAGTTTGGAGAAAAGGAGGCTGAGGGGCAACCTCATTGCTCTCTACAGCTTCCTGAAGGAGGGAAGTGGGGAGGGAGGTGCTGATCTCTTCTCCCTGGTATCCAGTGATAGGATGCATGGGAATGGCTCAAAGCTGTGCCGGGGGAGGTTTAGACTGGACATTACGAAGCATTTCTTTACTGCGAGGGTGGTCAAACACTGCAACAGGCTTCCTGGAGAGGTGGTCGATGCCCCAAGTCTGTCAGTGTTTAAGAGGCATTTGGACAATGCCCTTAATAACATGCTTTAACTTGTTCAGCCCTGAACTGGTCAGGCAGTTGGACTAGATCAACTAGATCATCATTGTAGGTCCCTTCCAACTGAAATAGTCTATTCTGTTCTATTCTATTTATCAAGCTTATGTTCCCAAAATCTTAGGGGCTCCTGGCCCATCAAGTTTTCCCTTGCTTGTCCCCATCTGAAAGATTAACAAAACCAAGGACAATAGAGAATAATGATTTCACAAATGCTGCTGAACTGCACAAGCAAGAAAAAAATCACTACTCTCATTTTTTCATTGTACTAGTGCTGGCAATAAAAGTTTCCTCTTTCCCTACTTGACTCGCGATTCATCTTAACCAACTCGTTCTGTTGGAACTAGGTTTCAGAATTAGTCAAATATATTAAGATATCTGGAACATTTTTTACCCAAGTTATATATATCCTCTATTGTGCAACCTCTGTGGTTTTTCAAAACCTCAATTTCCAATGAGCTATTAGGAAATACCAGTATCAGCACTGATGCCAACTAAAGCTTGCATCTGTCTCCCAAGTCAGTGTTACAAAATGTCCTTAACTACAGCAATTTGACCACTGCATAGTGCCATGCTCTTAAAAAAAACTGACAGAAACATCTCAAGATGGGCAAAGCACAGCTCACAATTTGAGTCTTCAGAAGGTGCCTCACCAAATCACTCACTGAAGCCATCTGCTGCCTGCACTTCATGATGGCATCCCATTTGGAAGGTATCTTCAAGTGCTGCATCAAACACTCCTGTAACGTGCAGACTCGGTGCGGAAGGAAGCCACCTGTTGCCATTGAGAACTGCAGAGCATCAGCAACCTGTGATGGAAGGGATCAATATGCCATGACCAGCGTCCGTTAACCCAAGGCAAAGAATGTAGAGGTTTGACAGTTGGGATGCATATTCAAGTAAAGTACACTGCAAACAAATTAATCCTCATTTTGACTGCATAAAGTTGCAGAGCTAATAATCTGACTCCTTAAAGCTGTTAAGTTACAGGAAAGGGTAAGTTAAGTTTTAAGAATGACTTATAAGTTACATGTTATAAGTTACATGTATGTAAGGCTCCTTCTAGCCCAGTACTCTTGTCTCCAGACAGCAGGTGGTTAGGAGGAGTATCAGAAGAGAGAAACATACCGTGATACTTCCCCAGAATACTTACCGTTTTGCCTTTTATCTAAAACGTGAAATAGTGATGCAATGAAAGGAAAACATGATCAAAGAATATATAAGCTTGAAACCTGATTTTGCCAGTAAGACTTGTCTTTGACAGCATACAGAGCCAGAAGGGAAGCAGACAACAGCTTCCAGCAGCGACTGCATGGCATGGTGTTTGCTTGTTTCTCATCCTGGTTGCATCCCTTTTACCCTTTTGCAGTAAGAGCAGGAACAGCCCTGACTCTTGTCCCTAACCAGGGAACACAAAGATGAGTGGGACTGTTGCAACAGATGCAGAGAGAAGACAATGGAAATGGGAAGCCTGGAAGAGTCCACTCACCAGGGTAATGGAGATGAAAAAATAAAAAGCCTGCATCCACACTCAAAATCTGAGACTGAGCTATCTGTCATTAGAACAACCTACCCTTCAGACTTCCTCTGCTACTCAGAAGCCCAGATTCCCACTCTGGTCCCCTGAAATCCCCACTGGCCTCTCATAGCCTTACTACTCTCTCCTGAGAAACCTTGACTGAACACTCAACACAAGCATTCACAATCCCACCAACAAAACCATGAGCTTACAGGGCAGCCCAGTTTTACTGCAAGAGTTACAGCTGAATCCACTGTTCGAGCTGTTCTACCACATGCTGCTCATGTACTACCTAGACCAGACCACATAGTGCTTGGCAGCACCAGCTCAGCTCCTGCAATAGTGACCACAGAATTGTAACTGACCTCTTCTGGCCTCTTACAGTAAGGGTAAATTCCAAGTTCAAACCCCCATTCCTAACTTATCTANGATCTCTTCCTGTCCAATAGCAAAGGCAAACAAGCTGGTATGATTTATTAATGACTAAAGCTGCTTCTAAGGCATCGTCTAAATAGCTAACTGCTGCCTTCTCTGGGAGAGAAGCCATGTATTTGCTAAGCCTACCAGAAGAAAGCGCTAAGCCAATCACTTTACTGAATGTCCAAGGAATAAAAGATTGTATGAAGGTATTATGAAGTTAAAATGCAAAATGTTAGAGCACCACAAAGAGAACAAGCAATCTTGGACTAAGGAAAGAAATGTGAGACCTCCCATGCTCTGTGGCAGGACAGAGAATCTAGGACTGCCTATATTTCTGCTAGACTGACTACATTGCTGCAGTCCAAAGAAGTCTACGACCACCAGCTGAAAAGTGGCAGGAAACATGCCTTGAGAAAGGAACTGCAACAATTCAAACTGATGAGTTCACTGAAGAGAAGAAAATGGAGAAGACCCAGGTAAAGCTGACCTTCACTGGATTGCAAGCACAAATCACCAGGTAAAGAGGAAGTTTCCATCACTCATCAGTGAATAGAGCTTTGTATTGTACTTCTGACGACTAAAACCTTCTCTGGCTTTTCGCTCTCAGTGGCCAAATGCAGATGAAGAGAAACCTCAGGAAAGACCTCCTCAAGCAATAAGTTACTTTTACTCAAAGTCAAAACAAAGATGATGTTCAAATCTATGGAAATATATTCCATTATTCTAGATGGTTAGAGAGAGACTTTCTAGTAAAAAATTTCAATGCTTTCCAAACCAGGAGAGAAAAGACTCAAATATTTAAACAAAAATGAAAGCATCTTTGCAATCATTATTCATAAAAAGTCTAATCTGAATGAACAAGGTTATAGACTAAACTTGCCCACAATGAAAACAATGTTTTAGCTTTCACTGTGAAAATCTTTATCCAAAGTCATTGCATGCTAATGGCTTGGATTCAAGGACAGAAAAACTATGACACACTAAAGAGTAGTTAGTGTATGTGCATTGATCTGTGGAACCAGACAGCAACAGTGACTTCTTCACTTGTACATTTTATGATTAAACCTTGCATAGACCTCCGTCTTATGGAAAGTCTCAAGCTGTCACATTTTCTTTATTCTTTCAGCACACACCTCTAGGAAGAATTCGATTATTTCTTTTATTTCTTTTGGTAGTACACAGATATGCAACCAACAACATTTTACAATAGGCAGGGATTTCAGAGTGTGAGAATGCTCTAGCCTCATGATGCAGTGTAGAAGTGTCCCAGAAGGCAATGTTAGGGATGTAAGCACTGACAATAGCCAGCTGTCTGCTCACTATGTAGCTTTTTAGGCTGCTATAGCCCAACAGGGACAAACACAGACACACCAAGGCAGTCAAATGTGAAACGGCAGTATCAGACTTCCACAAATACCAATTCTATGAGATTCAACAAGGCCAAGTGCCGGGTGCTGCACTTGGACCACAACAACCCCATGCAACGCTACAGGCTTGGGGATGAGTGGCTGGAAAGCTGCTTGGCAGAGAGGGATCTGGCGTTGTTGGTCAACAGCTGACTCAATATGAGCCAGCAGTGTGCACAGGCGGCCAAGAAGGCCAACAGCATCCTGGCTTGTATCAGAAATAGTGTGACCAGTAGGACCAGGGAAGTCATCCTTCCCCCGTACTTGGCACTGATGAGGCCGCACCTTGAGTAATGTGTTCAGTTTTGGGCCCCTCAGTACAAGAAGGACATGGAGTTGCTGGAGCATGTCCAGAGAAGGGCAATGAAGCTGGTGAAGGGTCTAGAGAACAAGTCTTATGAGGAGTGGCTGAGGGAACTGGGGTTGTTTAGCCTGGGAGAAGAGGAGGCTGAGGGGAGACCTTATCGCCCTCTACAACTACCTGTATTTAAAAGACGGGTAGACGAGGCGCTTAGGGACATGGTTTAGTAGTGGACAGGTATGGTTGGACTCGATGATCTTAAAGGTCTTTTCCAACCAAATGATTCTATGATCTATGATTCTAAAACCAGGGATAAATGACACTTTTCAAATTATGCAGGCGGAATCCCATCTAACCCAGAGTTCTTCATTCCATTGCTGTGGTTTTTAAGCAGAGTCTCACTTGTGCACACAGCCTGTTCCAATTTTAACAACACTAAGAAGCTGTCTCTAAGAAGTGCGTCACAAAAAGCATCTATGAGAGTTTGCTCAGAGGTATCTCCCAGTTATTTGCTCCAGTAGTATGAAATAGAAGACAAGACAGCTTAATTCCACAATATCAGGTACACTGCAGGGCAGCCAAACCCAGACTACTTCACTAGCTTACTTACATTAGAAGTAGGATTCAGGCCAACGAATCGGAGTAATTGAATCTAAGCCTAGAGATCTATCAGTGCAAGAAAAGCATGCTCATACCAAGACAACAGAACAATGTGTGCAACTCTGTGTACCTCAGTCCCTAGGGTGGACAGTTCTGGTTAGTTATTTCCACTGTATCAGTTACATGTTCTAGCCAGTACAGTTGGGAGCACTGGTGGGCATTTTCACCCCTACCTTTTTCATGCAGTCAGGACTTAACACTGACACTGACTGATATTTGACCTGTAAGGGAATAACATAATTTTTAGGGGCAATAGGCCAAACTAAGATCAGAAAGGTACCGAGAGAAACCTCTGCTGTATAAAGCTTACTATGTAGCCCAGATTAGGGCTTTGAAGAGTTATTATGGGCAGTCATATCTATGACATGAAAAGTCAGTATATAGGCAAGGACAAGTCATACATTAACTATGCACAACATATCCAGGCCCATTATGAAAGATCATAGCCATTATGTTATTTTCTTCTCTCTCAAAAGGCTCTAATTCTCCTGTTAGTCACGCAACATTAACTACCACAACTGCCAGGGCCGGCACCAGGAAAAACAGATTTTTGTAGTAACCTGGCCTGTTCTCTCACTTCCACCACTGCTTTTATTAGCAGGTGCTTCCCAGTGCTGGATACCTGTAGCCTGAATCTGTTTCTACACTTGTGAAAGGGGCAGAAAGAGTAACAACAAATATAAAGCACAATCTGACCTGGCTCCTGTTTAAGTCACAGTAGCCTCAAGTTGTACCAAGTTTGATCAAGACCAGTTAATACATCTTAAAAAAAAACACATTAAACTTGCTGGTAGTATTAGATATTAACTACCTTTTAAAATGGGTCTACACAAGACTCTAAATAACACTGTCAGCCTTGCCTGCTAGTTTTTACCCAGAACAAAACAGCTACATTTACATGGTTCAACAATTGTCACATTCCAGTAATGTTAAAACTACTCTGAGAGAATGCCCTGAACGAGGCTGAAGTTTCTCTTGTTGAAACTTTTGTTCCCAATCAGAATATTTGAAGGGTACCTGTGTATCAAAGACATTGAAGAGAAGGACACCGTACTGGTGAAAGAGGCAGTCTGAGATCCAGCGGCAGTCATGCATGACCTGAAGCAAGAAAGAGCTGTCGGACTTGTGTCCAACTGCAACTTTTTTGGTGCAGCTAGATCATTATATATGTGTATGACCTCTGCCACCACAAATGTCCTCACACACTCTATAACCTTACCTTCAAGATGTTTTTATCTTCCAGTACCATTTGTAATCCATTTTTGAAAGCCTGAGGTCCCAGAAGGAAGATATCAAATAGAAAAATATGGCTCTTTGTTGCTATCTACAACAAATTCAGTTGCAGAGAAAATGAGTAAGGGCAGAAGAACAAAGGATTTGAAAATAGGAGAGAGTGCACTGTTTCCCACAAGCCATAATATCCTATGTACAGGCTTATGTTGGGGAGAGAAGGTTCCTTTTTTTAAAAAAAAAAAAAAATATCCATAAACAAGTCTTGTTTTTTCCAGAGGTGCTCAGAGACTCTCACAATAATTAGAAAGAACAACCCAGGAGTCTACTATACACAGTTAAATACAGCATTTTGAGACATATCAAGAGCAAACCCTATGCACAGTGCTTAAAATAAATTCCTACACCTATTATAGTGACATTTTTAAAGAACCACTTCCAACAAAACTCTTGTGCCCATAACATTCCTTTCATTGTCAAAGACCACTACTAAAGAAATAAATGACATTGTTTTCCATCCTAGCATTTCAAACAGGATATAAAATTTAGGTTTTGCCTATGTTCAAATTCATAATGGTTTAACAAAAGCTGTTATTTAAAAGCAATTTAGCCATACCAAAGCAAACATTTTGTGGACACTTACTTCTGCATAAACGAGTTAAGTTTGAAGCATGAATTCCCACACAAGTTTTTGCTTTGTATAAACACACTCACTTTTAAACCAATTTAAAAATAAAGGAAGATGATTTTGAGCTAACATATTAAGCTATTCTCTTTTCTGTCCCTTCCTTTTCAGATATTGATAATATCACAGCTAATTAAGATACTGTATCATCTTTAGATGGATTTTACTGCTTCAATTACATTGGCACTGTGATTAGATCTTGCAGTTTTTCAATAGGTAACAGCTGTACTCGTGTAATACTTCTACCTGTATACAAGTACATTAAGATGGCAAACCAAATATGTTACATTGTTACATACAAATGTATGTATTACATACAAGTTAAGTAATTATTATATTGCCTTATAATGGCATAATTCTTTCCGTGACAGGTTTTTTATGAAATACCTCATCTGTCTTGAAGAACGTCATAACCCTTACCAAAACAGCTACTTGAGTAAGTCTTAAACACAGGCTAATCCCCAAATGTTTCTCAGTTATGCCTCTGTTTAGTGGCACATTTTGGGAAATATCTGCCTCTTACCTCAAGCCAAGAGAGTTTTCCATGACGACACAAATTAACACCTTCTCCTGCTATACTGACAACACACTGCTGTTTTAGGAGCAGCACCTAATGAAAAAAATAGGGATAAAATAAATAGTGCCAGAGAATGATAGGCAGAGGGACAAATAGTAAACTGGGATTTTTCTGGTCATGATCCGTATTTAAAAATGTAAATACAGATCAAAACCACAATGAGTATCAGTCCAGTTACAGATAGACAGATGGGAATTCTGCAACTAGAAACATTAATGATAGATTTAGCAGAGATTATGGATAACTAAAGAATATAGACTCTCATGATCTCCTCCCAAGAAATTCTCCTAAGTAGGTTTTAGGAACTTCCTTAAGATCACATAAAGATATTCCTTTCAGTTAAAAAGGAGAACTCATTTTCTAAGGTACAAAAGAAAAACCTGTTATTCTCACAGGCACGAAAAGTTTTCAGACAATTAAGATAAAGCAACCTGTAGTGTGCAAGTAATGCAAGAGTAGAAGGCACAAACAGAAACAAAAAAGCCAGCTTCTTTTTCAAGCAACAGTTAGATTCTTCTGTAAGCAGGGAAGTCTCTTCCTGTGGGCAAGAGCTTTTTCCTCTGTATGTGCAAGAGATTTACCATAATAAGAGCCCAAATTGCAACTGATGTTACTGCAAGACAAAATGGCATGGAGGACCTATAATTGCTGGTCTAATTTAGAATCTAAAAAATGCTATTAAATTTAATAATAAATCCATCATTGGCTCCGAGTTCTGAAACAAAGCCTGTCTACCAAGTCTGCTTATGTTGTTATACATGATTTAAGAGAAAAAAGTCCAGGCATGTCTGGAGTTCCAAACACCTACAAAAGCAACACAATCAATTCCCTCTCCAAATGCCAACAAACCCTCACGTTGTTCCCTTCCTAAACAAATAATTGTTCACTAAATAGTAATAGTGACGCTTCACCTCAGTTACTGGTGATACAGAGTCTGAAAACAACCACCAACATACACTGATGCAGATTCACATCCACCCACTGCAAATTCACATGCACCGCACTCTTTCCCTGCACGTACACACACTTTAAATATACTTTGATGCCACCAGAAATACCATTTCTACTTGACTTAAAAAAGCCGGTTACTATCTATTACTCAAATTTCACTACAGTCTGCAAAAGTGATTTCCAGTATAAGACATCATGAAGTAGTGCTCACAATCCTGCCACCTAATGGATCTACTGACAATTAGAATGGAACAGGCTCAGATGACATACACGCAGGATAAGAGCTTTTATTAGTACTTACTGCTGGGCCAAATTTCTGCTGGAAACAATCAACAACTGTGTACTCCACATTCTCTTCTTCCTTCTTCTCTAAAAGGAAGAAAAAAAGAAAATCATTAGACGCTCTCTCTACTTGAATAAACTTTGCACAAGGTATGCATTTTGGTTGTATAATCGCTCTACTTTTCTGGTTTAGCTGTTCAGTTCTTCCCTCTCTACTTCCCGAACGCACCCAAAGAGAGTACTGAACTGTCCGATTCAGATGTGTACAGTCTAGAGCATAAGACAAAATTATTTTTTTTGACAGAAAAACTGACTGTTTAAAAGTGAGTTGCAATGTTACTTTTTGTCATTATGATGTATAAAGGAAACTAAAAGGTTTCAGTTTAAAAAATTACATCCATTTAAAAAAAAGCACCCTAGTTCCCAGGCTCATCCGGGGAAGGAAAAAGATTGTAACAGAGACAAAACTAACAGACAGTGACACCACAGGACACGGACAACTAAGTGATCAGGGGGGCAGAGAGAATTTAGGCCAGATTTTAATATTTTTAACACCTGCTTAACAATGTCTAATGAAAAGGTAAAGAAGGGTTCTCTTAAAGATTCTCCCTTCTCTTTAGGTAAGATGCATATGTTAATAACATGCATCCATGACAACACAAGGATGATCTTCTGAACTCTAAAATAATAGTAAATTGAAAGATCATAAGAAAAAATTTTTAAAGGCTCTCCCAGATCACGTCAACCCTTGCTTATTTTTGCCCCCACTACCAGGTAAATGCAGCTAACCTTCCTTTAGCCTATACAGGTCTTGCACTCTTGTCAGGGCTCTACGAGAACAGAGTGAGCTGATCACATTTTGGATCTGTACCTGTATGTGTATACACAGCAGGAACCACACAACCAAATCAATGCAAGCACGTGACAACCAGCACAGAACCAAAGAGCAATAGTCTTATTGAGCTTTGAGTTATTTATCATGCCACATACATTTCAGGAACAAGTATAAGATTAAAACAATCACCAGAGAGGAATGCTCACTGGCTGAAGCACTTTGATTTCTCCAAAAGATCAGTTGTGCTGCTCAGCCACTTTTACAGAGCATGCCTGCAGATAACGAGCTCTGTACCTATCTTTCTGTGACTACTGTTCTTTCAGAATACATCCTATTCCGATACGGGCAAACCGAGAGATCACAGCCTTTGGGAAAAATGTTGTCTGACTAAGACAGACTAACTACGTTGCTTGACTAATATCCACATTACCTGAGAGGGAGTATTTTAAGCTATTTGAGGCTCTGAGCTGGCTCTCTAGGGAAACACAAGGAGAACTCCATGGGCCACAATCTGCTCGTCCTGTGTCTGCTTGTTTGTTCCCTTCAACAGCTGAAGTGCACCTGCACAAGCAAGGCAACCATACATAGCACAGAAGTCAAAACATTACACATGACACCAGCATGGACATTTTAATAAAGGAAATTATTTCATCCAATGCCATCTACCTGCATCCAGACAAAGAACTGCTGCATGTGAAGCAACTTCCCAATCCAATGTGCATGGATCTTAAAGAAGGTCTTGAAGCTACCCAACAATAAGCTTATTTTGCACAAAAGGGCCTTTATTTCAGTTAAAATTTCACATTTATTCTGAAAGTAAAAGGTGAAAGCAGAACCTGAACGGTTGTTCACTGCAAAGGTCACCAACGGTTTCAAGGGAAGAAAGAGTTCAAAGTACAAAGAATGAAGTACCTGACCGGAGCCCAAGAACAATGTAATTTAAATCTCTGCAAGTCTTTACACTGAATCAATAATATTTGATCCATTAGTTAGTCACTGTAATTGGAGGGCGATTTTACAAGTTCACCAATACGTAAAACAGTAATATCCACCGAAACTTTACTGTAATCAAATGGAAGTTATTAAATCATNAAAAGAAAAAAAAAAAAGAAAAAAAAAAAGAGTTAGTAAACATTCAACTGACTGAAAGATGTCACATAGAAGATGCTTAATTTCTATGACAGGACAGTCTGAGGTCAAGAATACTTC
Source organism: Balaeniceps rex (assembly GCA_013401315.1). Lineage (NCBI taxonomy): Eukaryota > Metazoa > Chordata > Aves > Pelecaniformes > Balaenicipitidae > Balaeniceps > Balaeniceps rex. Next base: position 69,920 of record VYZW01010783.1, on the reverse strand, counting down.
ACTGGGAAATATGACTTATTAGTATAAATTTCCTTATATTGATATAAAACCATTCCGTTATGATTATAAAGCTCCAATCACGTACCTCTTTATTTCAATAGAATAAAACATAAAAAAACCTTTCTGATCAGCCTTTAGATGTAGCAGAAGAATCTTGTATCTAAAATTGTGTATTTAAAGGGTTAACATAGGAATCTGCTACCCAGGTGAGCATATTCAAGTATGTGTGAAAGTAGGCTTCCTTAACAGGGAGAAAGAAGACAAGACAGCAGCAAGCAAGACGACTGCTGCTAATCACAATTCTATGTGCTTTTTAACTATATTTTAAGGACTATTCAGTAGACAGCATTTCATTCCTACTTCTCTTAAGAAGAATAAACTATTCAAATGTAGTCTTGTGAGAAGACTCAAGGCAAAGCCATCTAGGAGCATGGGCCTGCAGGAGTTTGAAACATATTTCTACCAGCTTCCCAAAGTTACATTTATATATGTTTTGAGAGCATCTGTATAAAGCTAACCTTCCCTGTGCAATTGTCCTGGAACTGTTCCACCACAGAAGAAATGCTTATGGAAAATCCTCCCTGAAACCACAAGCTGACAAGGAAACAAACCAAGCAAATTCTTCTACCTAGGAACACTATTGGGAAGGAAACAAAAAAAAAAAAAAAAAAAAAAAAAAAAAAAAAAAAAAAAAACAAAAAAAAAAAGGCAAGAGAGAGGAATTGTAAGCAATAGCTTGAAAGAACCTTTTACACAGTAGAGGTCTTCCACTCACCACCTTGTTTACCTCTTTAGAGCAGAGAAATACAAACTTGGCACAGTGAGTCTGAACTCAGTATTATACTAAATGTAAGTGGTGGCTCCCCTAGCAAGCACATCCCACATCCGTGAAAGGAAGGAAACATTTCAACGTACTCAGAGAGCATTGCTGTTCCCTTCCCTGAATCTGGTTCATCCAGCAATTCCACTGCAATGGAAACAAACAATTTATACTCTAGTGCTGACAAGCAACTTTTTGACACTTGTTACCTCCCAAAAAAAGGAGAACCATGACCGATACTAACCACCACAGGACATGGCCATACATGCAAAAAAAGAAATTGAACTCAAAGTATAGGTTAAATAATTTTAAATTAACTCTGATATACAAATCAACATAAAATAACTTACGTCAGTAGCCTAGATAAGGTGTATTTCAGAACTGTAGCATTTAAACAAGACTAATGGCTTAGTATCCCACCAAAAACAAAGTCAGTATCAAACTACAACTAATTACTTTACAGACTATTACATATACAATAAAGTAGGTACAAGGAAAAAGGCAGAATGGAGTCAGTTAATCACTTGATAAGTCCAGTAGCTGCCTTCTAGCTATTTCCCCCTCAACGCTTTGCTCCTTATCCCCAAAGCAAAGCAGATGCCAATAGAAAAGCACAGGATCTTTATACAGTAGAAATGTTTTTCTTAAATAATCCCATATTCTTATCACTAGTGAATCACAGAAAGAGGCTCATAAACAGACCATTTAATAGAGATGCTTTTGCCCATGTGAGTAAAAGCAAATAGAAGTTAACTAGAACTTTAAGCAATTTAACTCCCCAGCAGAGTCCATTGGTGAAAGTCTTGCACATGTAAGAACATACACAATGAATGTAACTTGCCTTCAGGACATAAACAGGGGCCATGCTTATCTCAGCTGATTACCTTTGGAGTGGTTACTTTCATCAGTGGTCTTGTTGGACCTTATTCATTATTTAACTAATAAGTTTTAATGCCGTACAGTCACAAGACTTTCACAAAGTGGGGAATTATTATTATTTCACTGATAGATAATTGGGGAAAAAAAGTTGTGTGATTTATACAACATTCTAATTCCTACTGATTTTAGAAGAAAGATGTGCAACTGAAGAATTCAGCAGAGTAACCAAAAAATGGATTTAAAATGCTGAACTAAGAGTGGGCATGATCCCTGTGCCCCAAAACGTGGTAAGAAAAGCCTCACCATTGACTATTTCATGGCCAAAAAACATCTTTACGCCTGGAGTGCTTCTGCCAGTTTCCAAATTCTTCACTGAAATGATGGAAAGAAAAAAAAATACAGACATACATCAAGTTCCACTGTTTGGGGTAAAAGCTTATCATCTGCAGAACAAAGCAAGACCATAGGACCGGGTAGTACTATTAACTAGGGGGGGAAACAAAAACAAGAAGCAAATGAGTTATTTTAAGCGACAGCTCTTTCACTCTACAGAAGAGGGTTTCCCTAAGATGACTGTGCACCGAGTACAACACAACTCGGGACTGCTACGCCTACACAGTCTCACAGCTGAGAGCACAGGCAGGTGCTACTAACTTCTAATTTTTTATTCATCTCGGTGCTTGTTTTGGCTCCCGGGAAGCACCCACGGGCGCTCCGTGGGGCGCAGCGGGCACGCTCGGCGTGGGAGGCTGCCCACGCCACCGGTGACACGGCACCCCTGCGCCAGCACCTCTCCCTCAGCGACCAGGCTCACAGCGCTGGGCTCGCCTGCACCCTTCCCTCTCCCCTCACACAGGCCAAGGCGGCGCACGGCGCTCTGAGGGCCGGCAGGGCGCGGCCCTGCCCGCCGCCGCGGCAGGCCCCGACCTGTTCGCAGGAGGAGACTCCGGTCGGGGTTCACGTGCTGCAGCACCCCTTGGAAGACGCCGCATTTTAAGGTGACTTTCACGATTCTCCCCAGAAGGGCACCGAAGCGCTCGCTGCTGAGGGCCATGCAGCAGCCCGGGGCGGCGGCGGGAACGAGCCTCCCCCAGCGGAACACCTGCAGCACAAAGCAGCCGAGGGCCTGGGGCGGGACACCGCGCCCCACCCACGCCCCGGGGGCGGGGCCATCAGAGCTCACACCCAATCACGGCGGGGAAATTTACCGCGGGGACGCTACAGGCAGAGGGTGGTGACAGCCGCCCCGCGCGCCGCCTGCTGGGAGCAGCAGGCTGCCGCTGCCTCAGCTGCAAGAGCCGCCAGGCATGGCGCCTGTGCCTTGGCAGAGCGTGCTGCGCGCATGCGCGCCGGGTGTCTGTCGGCGGCCGCCGGGCGGCTGGGGGGCGGGGTGAGGCGGGCGGCGGGGGACGGGCCACGGACTGGGCCGGGTTGGGTCGGGCCGGGCTGGGCCATAAGAGTCGGTGCGGGTTCGCGTTTTGCTTTAGTACGCTGGGCGGCCGTGTTCGGGTCCGTGTGGGGGGTGGCTGTGGTACTGTCGTCGCTGTTCGGCTGCGTAACTCTCCCTAGCGCGGAGCGCGGCCTTTTCTCTCGCCTCAGGCCCAGCAGCGGCGATGGGTTCGCGGGCGTCCACGCTGCTGCGGGACGAGGAGATCGAGGAGATCAAGAAGGAGACGGGCTGTGAGTGCGGGGACGTGAGGCGAGGCGGGCCGGGAAACGCGGGGGGGTGGGCGCCTGGAGCGGGGTAGCGCCCCGTCCCTCAAGCTGGGGAGGACCCTGGGCCGGCTGCGCCGCCGTCTATCCCCTCGCGGCTGCGCGTCGAGCTGTGCCCGGGGCGGCTGGCCCTGCCTGGCGGGGGGAGGCGAGCGCGACTGATGCGTTCCTAGCTGGCTAGTGCCTGGTCCTAGCTGGCTCCGGGCCGGGACCCCGCTGTCCCCAGCGCCCAGGGGCGGACATGGCTGGTAGGCCTGCGGAAACCTGGGAAACGCCTCTTGGTTCGCCCCCCACCCGCGCTGCCGGTCGCCGCACAGGAGCGGCCCTGGGGGACGACGCCCGGGGCTGGCAGAAACCCGCGGGCAACGTGTCTCCTTTGGGACTCTGCCGGTCTCCTTTTGCGTGGGGCTGCCGGTAGCCGCCGGCTGTAAATACAGCTGCTGGTAGCTGAGGTGCTCCTTGGGCTGGCCTGAACGCGAGAGGGGCAGTCGGGGTTTATGAGTCCCTTCGGCTCCTGGCTATGCGAGGGTTGCGGGGGAGACCTCGCGTGGGAGCCATTACTGAGGCTTAAGGAGGCGAGGATCGGCTGTACAACGGCAGTGAGATCTGTGAGGGAGGGGAGAGAAGCAGTGCTCTTGGTATCTGCAGTATTGCATTCGGTCAGAGAGAACCCGTTGGATTTTGAAGAGTTGTCTGCCTGTTTCTGGTGCTGGAGTTTCTCTCCAGCAGCTGTTTTTAGTCCGAAAAAGCTCTCACTGTATAGTAATTTTTTTCAAAATGTTATTTATGTCATAGGCTATTGCTAAAGTTGCCTTAAGGGTATTCAGAATGAATGCTGAGTGGCATTTAAAACATAAAGGAGGTAATGTAACTTGTGAAAGTTGGGTATGGTTAACTAAAAAAAGTGAAAATTCCCGCCCTGGTCAGCGACTGGGAGAGCATTATTCAAGCTGGACTGTAGAATATAGCTACTTCACCTTATAGTATTTGATCGAGTTGTTCTCCATAAAGTACCTTAGAAAAGGTAAAACTCACTGTTGTTAATTTGGCTGATAGAATGGTTGCCTATCTGAGAATTCTAGCAAATACTGAATGATACCAAATGGAGGGTGCCCTCCTAACTAATTGGAGAGGGGAGGTCATACCATCATGGGCATCACTTTGCTGTTTGTTTCCCCCCCTCAGGTAAACAAGGTCTTTCCAGATCACATTTTTTTTTCTGCTTATGCTTGCTGATCTGTTCTTGCCACATCAAAATACTTTCCTCAGTTTTCTTTCCAACAGAAATGGTATCATATATTCATTTTAGGTGATGGTTTATTTGTGTCAGGAAAATGAGTGGCTACAGAAAAGGAGTGGAAGAAAATTAAGACGGTACTGGCTAGGGTAATGGACAGCTGAGTGAGTTAACATAGTTTCCATGATCCCTTTTCCATCTGTCAAGGGAACCTTCTACAGGAAGGCTATGATAAACAAGTAGGAATGTCAAAGTCTGCTTATCCAACAAGAACTTACTAGTTTGTTTTTTTCTTTTTAATCACAAAAATCATAGAGTAAAGGTAGCCTCACTTCATTTATAAAGATGCTTTAAAAACCAACCCCCAAATCTGGAGAGTTCTTCAAAAAGATTTTACTTTAATTCCTTGTGCTAACATTTGATTTATTGTCAGTGGTGTTTTATTCCTAGAATTTTACGTGATAGTTAAATACCATTAAGATGGCTATATAGGCATTGTAAGCAATAAAACCACTCAGCTCTAGTTAACCTCTAAATGCTTTTCTTACATCTTCAAAGCTTAAGGTTGTGATCAGCAGGTTTAAGCTTTGTGGCCTGAGTTTGGTTCATTTTCCTGTGTTTTTACTATTCAATTTTATAAGTAATAGCACTTTGTTAATCAAGCATTGCTAATCTCTGACTCATGCTTGCTTGTAAGCTATCACAGCATGTCTCGTTGACTTTAACAAATCTGCCCCCCCCCCAGCCCTGTAACCACAGTGTAGGAATGTGATTTTCCTCTGCCTTTTGTACTTCTCTAGGTAGATGGAAAATTCCACCAAGCTCTTAGCACTGTTATACACTTCATATAGGTGCAAATATTTATGCAAGGTACAAGGTGGGGAAAAAAACCCCAGGGTGCTGGTTTATCTGGAACAAAGTTCACAGGGAGAATGCTCAGTTACTGTTACTGAATAGAGTATCCTGTGGTTTGTTAGAAACTTGATGCTGATGATACTTAACCTACTAAATAGTTTGAGAAAGGAACTTTCTAGGTGTGAAACAATTTGGCAGTACTACATGTCCATCTTGAACTGATGTTCTGGTTAGTGCTCCTAAGGATTCTTTTTTTGGCCTCCTTACTGTGAAACATGACTTCTTTGGTTCATCTGGGATAAGTATGAACCACTGACCAGAACACTTAACCAATTTGATTGAGTTCAACTATGGAATTATACAACTTTTCTCTTGTTCAATTTTATGTAGGCGCAAAACTGAATAGCTAACGATACTAACATGAGTGATAAACCATATGTTAATGTTCTTTAGCTGAGCAGATTAAAAAGATATCTTTTAGGGGACTTGAAGCATAGTCTTTCAAAGCCATACAATGTTGCTTAATCTCTTGAATGAAATCTAAGTTTGGATTAAAGTTCTATATTAATTTTTTTATATTGCAGTGACAAACACTTCCTGGTATAATAAGTTTAGAAACATCTGCAAAGGTAGCGTTTCCAAGAACTGGGGAATAACGTGTCCACTAAAACCTCTACTTAGTGACAGAAAATCTCTATCAGGTTCTCAGTAACAGGTGCTAAGCCTAAGTTGACAGTCCTAAATTGTATATGATGTTGTATGGAAATTGTTCGCTTTGCATATAAACATTTTGAAATTTGAGTTTGAAAAAGCCTTTAAGTAGTCCTAATTGCTTTTGTATTTCAGTAACAACTATAAGAAACAGATGAGAGGTCCAAGATACTGCTTGTCTGCATTCTTTTGCAAGTTTTTGGAAAGCCCTTGGAATGTAACAATATTCAAACTATTTGGTTCACACCCTTTGTTCCCATGTTTTGAAGTAGTCTACCTAAAGATTAGTAATAAACAAATGCTCATATTGGAGCTTAGGAGAAAAAATATTTTGGTGGTAACAGGTGGTGGATTTTTCTGATGGATATTTACATATTTTCTAAGTATATAAATATCATATATTTATATGAGTTTATGCTAATGTTTTAGACAAGAGTTTCAGAATGTCTAATTGCAAAAAACTTTCTCATTTAACAGAAGTAAAATAGAGGGTACAGCTCCTATTCTAGAGGTCTTGACTTAAATTTTTAGAAAGACCATAGTGGGATAGCAGTATAGATAAAATCGTGTTTCAGCTAGCTTTAAGCCTTAACCTTTGATTTTTAAGAAGCAGTCATAAATTGCAGATCTTGTTTCTGGTTCTCCTATGGTCAGCAGGGAATGTCAAAATCTTTATTTTGCATGAGAAGGCTCTGAAAAGTGTCTAGTGATGCAGCTTCATGAGGGATGAGAGCCAAAAAGGAAATTATGAAAGAACACAATGGTGGACCTGAATCATCTTCCTTTCTCACATAGCTATGATATGCTTTTTGTCTAGTATGATGTTAACAAAAACACCTCTTCTCCTGTTGATAGCTACATACTATTTATCACATACTAGCTGTTATGGAGGTGTTCCAAAAACGGAGTTGCTGACATTAGTTTGAAATGGTAGCTGAGTAGAAGTCTCATCACCCCCTTTCTTTCCAGGGAGGAGTGGGAGTACAGGGCTCCTTATCAGAGATGTAACTCCAGGCTATTCTTCTTTCATCATCAGTTGTTGTTATTGCATGTCACATCTAAAACACTAAATCAGAAATGCTGATATTTGAAGTCTTTAAAATACTGGTGCCTGCTTTCTATGTGTGTGTTGCCTAACTTGAAATTGAGCAAGTTGCCCAGTCTGATTGTAGAGAAGTTGCCTTAGGTGGAACTGAGCAAATTGCCCAACCCTATGCAAAGAATGAAAGTTGCTGAGGAGACAAGGAGAGGAAAAAAAAAAAAGTTGCTGGCAGGTCGTCCTAAAGGAGAGAGCAGTTGAACCTAAACAAATAGCCTGGAGAAAGAACAAACCTGAAAAAAAAAATTTGCCTCACTTGTCACAGATCAGACAACTGCTGTGCAGCCTGTTTCCAAATAAGTTTTAGCAAGTAACAAAAGCATTGTACATGTGCTGGTGAAGGCTTTTAAAACAACTGAATCTGAAAATGACACTAAGTCCTAGTTTAACATTGTAGAAAATCACACCTTGACTGAGTAAACATTAAAATTCAATTCAGTCTTATTTCATGTATTTATTAACATAATCTGAAGAGGCTCTGAAAAGCCAAGATCTTATATAGGGCATTCTTTCAGTGTTAAAGGAATTGCCATTCTACATAGGTTTAACCCGTTCCCATCATGGACTATTCCAGAGATCTAGATATCTAGTATCTTGGGTTGTCTAATATCTTGGTAATGTTGACACCATGATGCTAAACTTAATACTGGATTTGGAATTTCTGTTTCAAATTGCAGCTTTAAAAAGTCTGCACTAACTTTCTGCTTGCTTTGCGTCCCAACTCCCTCCCAAACTTCTTTAGAAATAGGCTTTTTAATCTCGATGTTCTAGAAGCCTGGAAGTGACTTTAGTGAACCCCAACATGAACAAACTGTTTAGATTCAGGCAGTCCTGTAAAGGAAGAAAAATGGTCAGGTGTAAAGTCTGACCACTCTGACCACTTTCCAGATGCAGAGAAACCGAGTGCACTTTCCATCTTCAGAGGGAAAAAAGACAACAGAAGTAGAGATAAGCAAAAGAGAAGGAAAGATACTGCAGCAGAGGTCTGTGGTGTCATGAATGATGTAGAGGTCATCAGTGGAGGCTGTGTCCAGATTATTTCTAGCCATAAAGGAATTAAGGGAAATACGGTGGAACTGTGAATCAAGTATTTTTTTCTTCTTTAATTGCCATTTACTGAATCGGATGACCAAAACCATAAATGGGTACAAGGCAGAGTTAAACAAATTTTTGAAGAATGGGCTTATTTGTGGATTCTTGAATATTAAGATGCAATTTACAGCTCATGAAGTCCCTAAGCTGCTGACTGCTATGCGATTCCAACGTAACTTGTTTTGTGCAGTCTCTTTTTTGAACACAGCTTCTGGCAACAGAGTAGCTCAGTGTAATGAGGTCTGTTCCCGTGAGGAATCATTGACATGCTAATTTGTGTTTCTTCTTTCTTTCTTTTTTTTTTTTTCCTTCAGTCTCCCACAGTCAAATCACCCGCTTGTACAGTCGCTTCACCAGCCTAGACAAAGGAGAAAATGGCACTCTTAGGTGGGTATTGTCACTAATTCAGTTGTCCTTGCATTGACACATATCTGTAATGGTGGCTTGCTGTTGCAGGATGCCTGCAATGTTTTCCTGGTATGGTGAATCAGTGAGGCTACTATAACAGGTTCTTTCATACCTACTGTCTACATGTACATTCAAGTTTGTTCTCTTTTGTGAAAGGTCAGGAGAAATCTGATTGTTGAACTGAGGTGCTCTAAATACCAATTGTCTTTACTGTAGTGCTGAAGGCTTGTAGCAGTTAATACAAGAAAGGTCAGATTTGGTATTCAAGGTCTTGCAACAAATGTTCAGAAATGTTAAACCATGTTTTTAGATTGTTATTTCTTACCTTTCTTGATATGTTGCTTCTAATAATTATTACAAGAATGGTTGCACTATGTCTTCTTCATCCTGGCTTTCATAACAAGAAGATCATTTGTACTTTTGGGAGCATGGGCTCTTAATGTGTCTTTTAACACTACTTTGATCTGCAAGCCCTTTACTATTCTTAACTTTGCACCTGTTGTTGAACACCCATGTCTATTAGTATGGTCAGAAATAAAGAGCTGGAACAGAGTCACTGTGACTAAACAAATACACATTTTGTTCTTTAAAGTAGTAGTGCAGGATATTCCAAGACCTTTAAAGTGTTTGTCTTCTGTCTACAATTTGAAAACTACAGAAGCAAACCAGTTTCTTACAACTCAAATAAAGATGAGGCTTAAACTTCATCTGCAAAACATTTTTCACTTTGGACTCAGTCTGCTGG
>VYZW01010783.1:39006-54723 GCA_013401315.1 Balaeniceps rex | reverse complement strand
ATTACCACCTTTACTTTTAGCATACTTATTGACCTAATGTTTATAAAACAATTACTCCTCTGATAGTCAAGTGTCTTTTTAAATTTATGTAGAGCATGTGTAAGGATGAAGTTAGATGAGATGGCTGACACAGCTGTGAAGGAGGAGGTTATCCGTCTTTTTTCCCTATCATTTCTCCAGGCCCCCAGCACCTCTTGTCAGCCATGGTGCTGTTAATTTTTTGTTTGAACTGCTTCAGGTTGCTAATTCAACAGAAAGATAATTAGGAGGATGGAGAGGAGGAAGGTGGGGAGCATTTTTGGAGGCTAGTGGGATACACTAGACCACCAAAAGGTCTGATGAATGACACAGCTAACATTAGCAAGGGAACGGAGCAATGAAACCTCTTCAGTAGTAACCTGTTAAATCTGTCTGACCATCTTGCATGATACTACTTTTAATTATTTGCCTTTTTCAAGAAATGTATCCTCTGGACATTTTTCCTTTCCTCTACCACTTCTGTTTCACATAGGGTTTGTTTTCTTTCCATTGTTTTACTTTCCCTCAGCTCTAGATAGCTCTACCCTCCTCATCCATGTTGAGGGAACAGTACTCTCTGCTACTATCTAGAAGTAAAAGAAGGATGAACAACCAGAAATAATGGAGAGGAAAAAAAAAAGGGTCTAGTAGGTTTCTTCTAGCCTTTGGGGTAAGGCAGAGCCATCTTTGTGGTAGGGATCTGCTATGTGCCTTGGAGGGTATACTCGTGCTTAGAAATACTTGTCTTAGAATCTACAATTTCCTTACTGCTAAGTATGTCTAAGTGTGAATGCACTGGCATATATACTAAATGGTTGGCCTGCGTAATGATAACAGGCAGTTAAAGGTTGCTTTGCACATTATGTTATGTTTAAGCAAGGATTTAATAGAAGCCAGGTTCCTGGAAAGGTACATTAGAAGAGCTGTGTTACTATGGCACATGAACACAGATGTAGTGGAGGGCATCAAATTTCCTGCAAGGTCCAGCCTCAGCCAGGTGAAGTTGGTCCCTAATGACTGCAGGAAGCCTTAGTTTATAAAGTGGAGAATAACTTACATCATGCATTCATTCACTTTTATGGCTGTTACAGCTATTTCAATTATAACACTCACTCAGTAATGTGCTCTTAATAAGCAAAAATGGTTTACTGCAATCCTGATAATGACAGGACAAATAGATTTGAAACCTGGGGAGTTATTTGTGGTTAATTGTTAATCTCCTGTTAGAAAGCAGAACAACTGGAGGCTGAAATGCCGAGTGTAAATTGAGGCTCAATACTAAGAAATAGTGATATGCAAGTAAAAAATTCTGAAGCATTAGGATTTTGCTCTAAGTAGAAGAGAGGGCAGTTGTTGCTTTTAGCTTGCAAATGTTAGCATTGATACTGAAGTCCTGTTGTTAAAATTTTGTTGCTAGGACATAGGTTTTCCACATCACTGCATCTCCTGCCTAAATTGCTAATGCATACTTTGCCCTTCAGCTATGGCTTAAAATGCAGCAGTCCTGAAGGGTCTGGTACCATCTGTATAACATGATCAACTTGTTAACTTTGCCCATTAAAAATAATGCAGACCTGGTCAGAGCAGAAGTTTGCTGGGATAGCTTAAAAATGTGGTCAGGTTGCTCTATTAGAAGGTCAAACAGTTTAACCATGTTGCAACAGATGTATTATAATTGGGACTCTTTACCAGTGCTGTGGTGTGACTGGGTGCAAGGAGTGCTTTAGAATGCATTTAAAACTAGAATGTCTTGCTTCTGTGCCTTTTGCAGGCTAGACTAGTAATAAGGTTAGAAAATTCTTTTTTTTCCCACTGTCTTTAAGATCACAGTATTATAAAAGGCAGTATACTTAAATAATCTCAAAATCTGTTTGTGTTTACTTTGCTCTGCCAGTTTTTTGGTGTAATGACATCATGAATCAAATCTTGTTGCTGATTCATTTACTGAGCATATGTTTCAAAAGTAGCAAACATTTAGTAACAGAGTTTGAGACTGACCCAAACTTCAAAAACAGCAGGACTGCATTTGACTTGAAGGGAATTGCCAGTATTTCTGGAGACTGGGCAGGAAATGTCAAGTTATGCATCCAGACAGAACAGATTTTTTTTTTTACAGCCTTACCCTGTTGCTGTTATCTTTGTAATTTAAAGCCTAAATGATTATGGAGTACATCTTGTACTAACTGATAAATTGCTGTGCTCTGTTGTAGTGTCTGGGGGGAAACCTAAAGACCAAAACCAAACCCGTTGAATGAAGTAGCCACTAAGACACACTTGGTGTGTCTGCCTTGGTCACACCAAGATTATCCCACTTTCCTGTCAGTGACATTCTGTTAGGTTGAAAGAAAAGAAAAGTTATTGGTGCAACTCTAACAATAGAATGAACCCTATGTTCATGTCATACTGATCTAAAATGTGTTTACATCAGTACAGCTCATGTTTTCCAGATCAGAAAAAGATGTAACAATGTAAGCATAGTTATGTTTATACTATACTGTGCACATATAATCATGAGCAGAAAGGAGAATGGCTGGCAAGAGCAGTGAGTATTTGCAGTGTAATGGCAAAGTTACATCTGGTATACAGGCCCCTGTCAAAGTTTAAATTTACTGCTTTAAAATAGGGGTGCTGCTTGGTTGAAGCTAAAATAATCTGAAATTTGGCATTTATAGTAAGATATAAAGTCATTGCATTAAACAAACAAAAAATCTATTGGAATGTGCAGATCACCTGTAGTGTGTTTGGAGGAGTATGATATTGTCCTGGAATCTGGAATGGGGTAGTCTGGAAAAATCATGCCAGCTCAAATGATTCAGTACCAGAATAATTGTTTTTAAAAAAGTTCATTTTCATTTTGAAGCCATATTTTCCTTCAAAGCCATTTCAGAAGCTTTCCTTAAATTGCAAACTAGTTGGCATCTTACAGGAAGGTTTCTAGCACAAACTGTTAGCATCTGAGAAGTGCTGTTAACATGGTACATTAAAGACACATTAGCAGTGTTCATTTAATACAGGCTTGGTGTTGTCTTTTGCTTTGCTTTGTGCCATCGGTCATAGAGAAAACATGATTTAAAGAGTTACATTTTAAAAACCACCAAGTGTCTTGCTGCAGTAACAGAACCCAACGGATGTTTTACTGTGAATTCTTTATAAGCAGCTTCTCCTCTGATTTCAACTTTATGCAGACTTCTTGTGTTTTTGCTTTACTTAGCCGTGAAGACTTCCAGCGGATTCCAGAGCTTGCCATCAATCCACTGGGAGACAGAATTATAAATGCCTTCTTTCCAGAAGGGTGAGTTCCAACGGACTGAATTTGTGAGCAGGCAAAAAATTTGTAGATCGTCAGAAGTTTTGATAGAAAGGAAATGCCGGTAATTAAAGCACAGAATTTGAATTTACTAATAATTGAACACCTCAAACTTGTCATGAAATGTGTGTGAGTACATTGTTTCCTCAGCATGTTTTCATTCTGTAATGAGGAGTACTTCACAACCTTACAAGGTTTTGTGTGCTTTATTCATTGACAAACTCTGGTGCCATGTCACAGTTTTCCACTCTTCTTGCTATGCTGCTGAACACTTCTAAAGAAAGTCAAGGGCATATATGGACTTTGGTTCTTAAAGCAAACTTGTAGTATTACTATTTTATGCTAAGTAGTATTGCAATTAACTAATTCAGTCTTGGTTTTCACCTTTCAGCTTCTAAGTGTACCTTTGTTATTAAATCAACTTTTTTGTTTGTTTTTAGTTTTTGATCACATTTAAGACATAGCTTATGGCACTTCTGACATAAATCCAAAGAGATGATAAAATTTGCAATACTGTCTCTTCATTATACCTCTCTATATTATTCTGTGGAATCTGCTGCTGTTCTTGAACACATCTGTCATTAGTGATTGATGAAGATTGGATTGTCTAATCAAATCAATGTCAGCTAATACCAGCCAGGGTTTCCTGAGTAGAAAGCAGGAGTCCTGGAAAGTACTTACATAGTTGGTTCCCACAGAAACTCTAGAGAAGAGAGCTATTTGACAGGGAGCAGTGAGGGATGGCTGCCCCACAAGCAGGGGGCAAGGGTGACAGCGAAGCTGGCAGAAGTGATGCACTTGCTGACAAAGGGCACAGCACCTGAACAAGAAAAGCAGAGCAGGTCCAGTGACTGTTGTCATGTCAGCCAACAGTCCAGTGGTTGCCAGACAAGTTGACAGTGGTGAAGCAAGTCTCGGGTCAATCCAGGGAATCATGGTCCAGATCCGCAAGATACATTGCCAGACTCAGGCATAGCTGTGGGATAGCTCAGGCAAGGGCCAAGGGTGAGGGCTTGAGCTTTAAATAGAGTTCGCAGGCAAGCAAACTTTTTACACATCATACTTCACAAGAGTCTGATCCCAGGTTGCAACTGCAGTGTGTCAGAGCTGGGTTTGAGCATAGGCAGCCAAACCCTGGGAAGGTGGGAGTGGAAGTCTGCATGGTGTTAATGCTTTAGACATTCATACCCTTCTTTACTGAAATAAAGAACTTGTATAAGCTATGCTAAAACTGACCTGCTGAAATGCTTACATAGAGAGGACCAGGTGAATTTCCGTGGATTCATGAGGACACTAGCCCACTTCCGACCCATAGAAGATAATGAAAAGAGCAAAGACCAGAACGGACCAGAACCACTGAACAGCCGAAGTAACAAGCTCCACTGTAAGAAATGTGAACCTTCCTATAGAAGCAATTATTTTTCCTTTCTTGTTTTTTTTTCTGGGAAGGGAGTGAAGCGGTTTGGGGTCTTCTGTACAGTTGTTCCCTGTGGAATGAGATAACTAATACCTGATTCTTTTTTTTAATTTACTCATAAGCTTACCTGTTCAGAATGTCAACGATTGACCCATTCTTGTATTGGAATTCGGTGGAATTGGTTGAATCTTGAGTAATGTATATGCTTTTCCAAATGTCTCAACAGAATTGTTTCAAAATGGTTTGCATCTGAAGTTATTTCAGATTTAGAAGCCACATTCCATATGTGAATGGGCTTTTCTGCTTCTTTATCCAGTCTTCCATATAATATAGTGCTTTTTCCTCACCTTCAGCTGAGTACTTTCTTGAATATTTGGATGTCTGCCTACAGAATGAGCAGAATGCTCTTGCTCGCTAATCAAAGTTGGCAACAGTCCTCAGAGCACTTAAAAGTTCTGTCATATCTCATCCAGAATATGGTCAAAGAGAATGAATTGTAATGTAAAAATGGCTTACTCTGAAGTTAAAGGATTGAATGTATCTTAGTGGTAATTATAATTCCATGACTCAAGGCTTTAAAGAAATAACTCTGCAAGCAGAGTGCTTCTGAAAGTACTTGTACTGGGTACTTAAGTAAGATTTTTCATTTCTTGGCAATAATGCTATTCCTGGATGTGGTAATAACACTTTATAGAACTGAACATGAATTTTATGGTGAATTAAAATTCTAAGCTAATTCTCTTAAAATGATTTATGAATACCTACTACTAATTTTTTTTAGATAAATATATTATGAAGAAAAATAATGGCACTTGAATTAAGCTGCTCGTTCTTTTCTTCCCTGTAGTTGCTTTTCGGTTATATGATCTAGATAAAGATGACAAGATTTCCAGGGATGAGCTTCTTCAGGTAAATAGCACAGGGCTGCTTTAAATGACTCCATCATGACCTTCTCTGTGACTTCACACCCATTTAGAATGAAGACGGGAGTTACAACAGTCTTCTTAAAAGAACTCCTGAAGGAATTTGGTGGCTAATTGCTTATCTCTGGTTTAAAGCTTTAGATATGGTATGAGACTGTAATCTCATTTGGTAGCCTAGGCTGTTCTGTCAGACCAGGAATGCTAGATTCAAGCTGAAACCAGAATGTTAGGCTAAGCAGATCCTATTGAAAATGATACCCAAATAGCCAACAAATACACTAAGCCCCTTAAGAAATACCTTCTATAACTTTCAAAGGTGCTTCCAACAGGACTTCACAGGGACAATCCTTGAGGTGGATTAGGTTGTTTGCTTGATCCCCTGTGCATCCTCTCAATAGAATAAAACTTCTTGAAATCGCAGCAAAGGTAATCAAAGTTCATCAGTGCTGCATATATATGACACTAGGCTTGAGCTAGGAGTAATTATATACTGCTAATCCTGGGAAGTAGACATGGCAATTTGTGGTTCCTGATGTAGGACAAGTATTTGCTTTTGACTGAAACTGTTCTCTTCTATGTGCACAGAAAATGCTTTGGTAACTGTGGCAAGTAATGGCAGTTACGTTTGACCATATACTTCCAAGATTCCTGTAGGCAACTATCTCAAACAGCAGATACTCAATCAAATGTTGGTATGTTTTTGGGGAAAAAACAGACAAAAGCATTGGAACAAAACATACTCATTCCTAGTTCCAAAAGCTTTCTCGTACTTCTGCCTCTTCCTGCTGCCTAGTGAAAAAGCAGGATTCTCTGTCAAAGGTGGGTACAAAAGGAAGCTATCTTTCCTGAAAGCCTTCATGTACAAAGGACAAATAGAAGTCTGTCTAGAAACAACTTTCATGGAAATCCTCCAAGGTTGTTTTTGTATGGTGTCATTTTGACAGTATACATGAGAAACAGCACTAAGAATGCATCTGTTCCTATGTCAATAACGGTTATTTTGTTTTCTTATTTAAAAAAAAATAATCTAGGAACTTCTGTATGTTACAGGTATTACGGATGATGGTTGGTGTAAACATTTCAGATGAGCAGCTGGGCAGCATTGCTGACAGGACAATCCAGGAAGCTGATCAAGATGGGGATAGTGCCATCTCTTTTGCAGAGTTTGTAAAGGTTGGTAAACTACATTTTTAATGACTAAATGAAATTGCAAGTCATTCAGACTTAAATGCAAATAGAAACAGAAGAAGTCGTTCAGATAGTTCTGCCTGCCTGCATTTGGGCAAAGCAAGCCTTCTGCTAGCTTGCTTCCCTTCTTTATCGGGACAATTTTTTTTTATATACTGTTAGGGTACTAATAATTAGTCCATATGTTTCTTCATACTCCTATATAAGCTATAGCGCTGAATATACTGCAGAATTTTCACTTTTTTCTTTTGCAACCACTTCTTTCTACACAAGTAGCCTGACTAGCACAGTTACAACAGAGTAATTCTTCTGCTGTAATTGTGCTGATCAGTTTTCATGTGTAGGTTTTTATCCACTAGCAACGCAACTAATACAAGTATTCAAGTTCCTAGCTCTAGTCCTTTGAATTACATCTTTTGTTAGTCAGCAGCCATTATACAGTCAGTGGAGAAAATTGTCCTATAGCAGAACAATTTTAACTACCTAATGGGATGGTATTGACAAGAGGAACCAGACTCATCTTGGAGGTGGACAAAGATAGGACAAGAGGCAACAGAAACAAGTTGCAACATGGGAAATTCTGGTTAGCTCTAAGGAAAACTTTTTACCAAGAGGATGGTCATAGGTGCAACCTCCTTCCTTGGAGATACTTAAAACGGGACAAGGCCCTGATCTAGCTGGCCCTGCTTTAAGCAGGAGTTGAGGGAGTTGGACTAAAAGACCTCCAAAGGTCTTTTCAAATTTAAATTACTCTGATTTTGGAACACTGAAGTCTACTGTCTGAAACAGCCTGGAACAGACTAATGTCTTTGTACCTCAGTGTTAATAGCAATTCAGTGAATGAAGTTGCCACCCCAGTTTTACAATGATCTGTGTTAGTGATGCTGTGGTCTTGATTTTTAGCTCTTCAATGACTGCTCATGCCCCTTCCTCTACTCCGTTCTCCCTTCTGTTTCCTGGCCATGCATTCCCACACAATCTAATTGTGGGAATCCAAACCTTTCTGGGCTGTTGGCAGGCTGAAACTGCATTAGTTACATTTTGATTGACAGCCGCCTTCTAGCTTTAATGGCTGAAGTTTCTTTCCTTGGAAGGACCTTAGTCCAGAATGAAAAATAGCAGTCTCTAGATGAAAGACTGGCATGCCAAATTGAAGACATCCCATGTTCCTGCCCATTTCCTCTATACTAGAGTAAGAAACTTTGTAGGAGAGAAGTATGTACAGTAACTTAAGCAGCTCTTTCTGAATTTTATTGCAGGTTTTGGAGAAGGTGGATGTAGAGCAGAAAATGAGCATTCGATTTCTTCACTGATGGATGGAGAACCTATTCCTTTCTACCCCTACTATATGATGAATAGAACTTCATTTTCTCCTTAGCACCTTCCCCCAGAGCATTGCTACTGGTGCATATACAGTACATCTCCAACCCCTCCCTGACTTGTTCTACCAATGTGAACATTCCTTGTGCATCAGGAACAAAGGGAAATGGCTGCTGTGCAACTTGGAAAGGAGCTTTTTTTCTTTTAAAATCTTTTCCTTCCATTTTTTTACCTTTCCTCCCTTGTTTCCTCCTGCACTGCTGTTTCAGCAAAAATGTCTCTATGTACTGCAGTTTAATCTACAAACT
The DNA here is from genome assembly GCA_013401315.1 of Balaeniceps rex. Taxonomy (NCBI): domain Eukaryota; kingdom Metazoa; phylum Chordata; class Aves; order Pelecaniformes; family Balaenicipitidae; genus Balaeniceps; species Balaeniceps rex. The sequence goes on along the minus strand of VYZW01010783.1, from coordinate 46,242 downwards.
GATTCTTTTGAGCTCTGAATCTGAGAATGGAAAAACGGGAACATACCACAGAAGTGCCCTCTGAAACACTTTGGAGACAAGCATCTACTCAAATACTAGGTGCAGTGATAATGATTCACTCTTGCTTCCAGTAGCAACACCACATTACAGCTGCCTTTTTTTCCTTTCCCATTTGGCTCTTTACATGCAGATTTGTTTCTTCCCTGCTTCCAAATCTGCCTTTTACTTGAGGACTTCTCAATTTCTATGGCTTCATTGTACAACTAGCACTGAATGCATGATGATAGCCTAGAGTACTTTAAAGTACTGTGAATAGATTTGTGTTCTTTGTGGGATGAATTCACAGGGACTATAGGAGAATCTGTGGTGGAGACAGGCTGTGGTGTCCTCAAAAGGATTAGGAATTCTGCACTAAGTCACTTAAATTGTTCCAGTAGCAGATGCAGAAACTTGTTTCCTTCCTTTGAGTAGCTTGCAGGCTTGACAGCCAGTGGACCATGAAGTGCCCTCTCCAGGTTGCTTTGCTCTAGGATCCCTCTGCTCATCAAGGTCTTTTTGCCTCTGAAAGTGTAAACTTGTTTACCAGTGTACATAATGCAAGAAAACTAGTCATGCCAAAATGTGGATTTGTAGTTCTGTCACTGTGCCCCTGGTAACATGAAACATAGTACTGATTTTCTTTTTTCCTCTTTTAAATCATAGTGGCCTGGATAATCAGTAATTATTTATATTTTCAGTATGGAAGTCCTGGTCTGTTAGATTTGTGTTGAGGGTGGTTGCTGTATTTATGAAAGCTCTGGCATAAGATTATCATATGGCAAGTACATATTATCCCAAATATTTCAGAATATATTCTTACACTTGCAAAGAGATTTGTGTAGAATGATTAATACCATTAATATAATGCTGATAAATTCAAGAGATCAAAATTATTGAAGGTTCAATAGTAACAATTTTCTGTGGCTAGATAGGCAAATGATCTAATCTAGTTCAGCTGGAACATCCTATAGTCAGGGAGGTCCTTCCAATAAAACCAAGAAAACCTGGGAGCTTCTTTTTTGAAGAATCAGTGTTATAACTGCTTCTCTATGTCATGTGTTAACATTTCTATAAATACTTACCAGTCTCAAACTACCCTCAAATGTGCATCTCCTTTTTTCTCTCTTCCTTTAATCATCACTTGTGTTAAAGAATAAAATCTAAGTCTCTGAAGGATTTTTGATTTGTTTTAAATGAAGGAATTGCAAAGTGAAATGTTGCACTTCATTGTTTTGTAGAGTGCAGCACAATTCCAGAAAGAAATGTAAATTAAAAACCTCTACTCTATATGAGAAAGAAACATTATAGTTTTATGATCATGTCATGTAAAATAGGAATGTAACAATGTTAACAGATTGAAAAGTAAAAAAGTGTTTGTAGGCTTTGTGATCTGCTTAAAAGTAGGTGTTGCTTTCTTCTGGCTCAATAGTTGTAACCTACAGTTGTGCCTTATTGTCCCCGTGAGACTGGATATTGTATTTATCAATCCATAAATAAACCCTCCACTGTATTTAAAAAAAAAAAAAACAAACCACCACCAAACAAAAAACACAACCAAAACTATTCTTGTATGGTAATTGACTACCATTTAATGACTGGAAGAGTTAAATACCAGTAGAATGGTGCTAGCAGGCCTTACAGATCATTTTTTTTATAACTGAGCTTGTTTTCAGAGTATTAATAATCCTTCATGCTGCTGGTAGAGTGGAGGAAGCTACTGCAAAACATGAGCTCCAGAAGAGGACATGCACTCATAATACTGCACTATGGGTCCTGTAACAACGTGGTTCTGAACAAGGCTTTTTTTTTCCCTCCCTCCCCATAGTGTTATATACCCTTTAATTAGAACAACACTAATGCTAGTTTGTGATGTTTGTCCTTATAAGCCCCCACCTTCCAAATCAGATATTTATGCTGATGTGCTTTAAGGTGAACACAAATACTCTAACAGGTGCACAGCAAAAAAACCCCCACAACCAAAGCAAAACCTGACTAAACCTCTCACAATAAATACCCCACCCCCCAATTGTCAGAATTTAGCTTTGCTGTTGGCTGTATAATCACATGGAAGCCACTGAGTATCTTATTCAGTATTCTGAAATCTATATATTTAACATGTACCTTAAAAGGTGGTAGAGAGCAAGAGAAGTTTTACAGAGCTGAGATCTTAAATTTATGTTAAATTTAAAATAGTTCAAAACTAACCTGTACAGATATAAGCAGATCTCCACACAATCTTTTTAGCATACCTGATTGTTTGTAGAAATTAAGTCTTCCTGAGAATAAAGGTCATCTGTGAAGGTTAATGTCTGGAACAGGCATAAGATCATCAGCTCAAAGGCGGAACTAATTAATATTTCATCTTTGTCTTTTTAAAAAGCAGTATGTGGGATAGGTATTTAAGTACAGATGAACCATTTTCCAGTCTACTGGCAAATGGGAAGTAAAGTCTATTTTCAAATCCACCGACTCAAGTTTGTTCTTTTGAGAATCTGTGGATGGTTGGCTGCGTGCAGCCACTTAGTTTTCATCAATTGTTAGAGTGTTTTAAGACTACAGAAAGCAGAAATAGGTTTGATAGCTAACCAATACTGAAAGTGGCAAATGAGTTGACTTAAATAGCTGTAGGCCTATTAGCTTAGCATCAAGTCTGGGCAAAACAAAAGAAGGCTGAATACAGGATTTGACTTGTGAGGAGCAGAAGTAAAAATAACGTTAGTTTCCATAACTTTACAATGGAAAATTACGTGAAAGGTCTGCTTTCAGTTCTTTGAAACTACAACTTTGGTTGTAAATAGTGCACTGATAATAATACTTAAGTTGGCGTGTTTCATTTAAGCTGACAATCTGCATTAAAGCACTACATAGTAGAAAAATGTGCATTAAATGGATTAAGATTTCAGCTGAAATAGCTTGTAGTAGTTGTCTGTGATGAATCACGGTTAAATGGGGGTGTTTCTCGGGAGTTTTCTGAATGGGTAAGTACTCCTCTTCACACTATGCAATACACTCGCCCGTCAGCTTGAAGTGTAAAATTACCGCTGCTAAAAAAAAATAATTTTTGCAGATGACACAAAAACTTGCAGAATGAATAAAGGCAGTTATTCAGAGCAATCAAGATCGCTTGATAACCACGGGCCGTGCGCAGGCAGGCGGGGGGCGCGGGAGCCGTTGCCGCGCGGCGAGGTGGAGGGCGGGGAGCGGCGGCAGCGCCCGGAGCGGTCAGCAACGGCCCCTAACGGTCACGCCCTGCGGCTCTTCAGAGGAATCCTCGCCCGAGCGGGCCGAGCCTGTGAGGCGGGCCCGAGTGACGGCGGCGCGGCCCTAGGCCCGCTCCCCGCGCCTCGGGTGCCGGCCTGCACGGCAGGGTCGGGGCGGGCTGCGGCCAGCCCCGTAGCTCGAGGCGGGTTGCTGGCAGGGCTGCCGGACGGGTCCCCCGCGGCCCCTCCGCCCCCTTCCCTCCTGGGACGGGCGGATCGCCAGGGCCGCCGGGACGGGGTACCTCACCCCCCGGGCCCTCGCTCGCCCGCCCGCCCCCGGTGGTGTGGGGCAGGCGTTCGCGCCGCCGCCCCCCCCGCTCCTGAGCGGCTCCTTTAAATTCTTGTGGAGGTCACCGGAGGATTCGCCACAGGCCAGCCCTGCTCCTGCGGCTTGAGCCAATCCTGTTCCAGGCGTGTGCTCTCCCCGGGGCCAATCAGAAAGGAGAGCCTTGGAGGCGGGAGGCCAGCCCTCGTGATGGACGGTGCTGATGTCCAATCACCGCCGAAACTGGACGGCCGATGCATATGCGCGGCACCCAATAGGCTTGCGGCCGAGTGGGCGGGCCCGGCGTCGCCGGGCGCTGCGAGCCCCCCGCCGGGTGGCCGAGGTAAGGAGGGAAAGATGGCGGAGTAAGAGGAAGAGGCGGAGAGGCCGGGCCGGCTGCGGCCCCGCGGCCACGGCCGCGCTCAGGTGAGTGTGGCGGGGAACAACGGCCCCCGGCGCGGGACCGCACCCAGCCCGGTGCCTGGTGCCCCGCTCCCTGATTGGGTTGGGTCCGGGCGCCCGCGCACCTGCGCACCCTCCTCCCCGTTCTGCTCCGTGATTGGGCTGGGCCCGGGCATGTTCGCGCCGGCCGCTTCCTGAGGCGCGCTCCGCCCGCCGCCCAGTGCCACGGCCNCCGCCCGCCGCGCCCGGCAGCGCGGCCTCCGCGCTGGGGTGGCCCCGAGCGGGGCGGGGGGGGGATGTCCATGTGGTGACGGCCGGCGCCCCTCGGGGACACCTGCCGGGGCGCGGGTGAGGGGGTGGGAATAGGGCCGGCTCGACCCGCCCGCCGCCCTGAAAACTCTGAGTAACTTCGGAGCTGGGGGCGAGGGCGTGCCGCAGCTCCGGCGGGAGCGGGCAGGATGCAGCACTGGGCTGCAGCAGATGGCCGGGAGGGAGAGCCCGTTTTCTGCACAGCGATACCCTGCAGCCGAGTTGGGAACAGCCGAGAGCACGCTTTCGGTGAACAGCTGCAGCTGACAGTGTTCGTGGAGAAGAGAAACCAAAATGTATCATCCGAAATTAGTCTTTTTCATCTCCGGCTACAAAAATAGCACTGATTACAGTTGCTCTTCGGTTGTCGCTGTTATTCATGGAATCTGTGTGCTAGATGGATTTTGCTAATCTGCTAATCTGAACAGTTATATCCTTTGCTGATGTCTTTATGTCATACTGACACAGGAGTGCACAAAGGGGATGGCTTCCAAGTCATTTGCCAAAACCAGAACGTACGAGTAATCTACAGTACAAAATAAGTTTTATGGAGAGTGGAGTGATTATATTGATAGTGGATTGATTGTGGCCTTATGAATTCATGTGATTGTTGATAATAAGGTGAAAAGGACTTTACACATGATGAAACATGTGAAACTATTACTAAAAACACTCTCTCTCTTTCCCATGTTAGTAACATGCAGGTCAGGTACGCCCTAAATTTTTCAAAATTATTGAAGGTATTTTGTACTATAGAATGGTACTTTGTTTTAATTTAAAAAAAAAAGGGGGGGGGACTTCTTACTGAAAGCAAAAGGATTACAGTCGCTACCATGAGATTCCTTATGTTCTATATTTGATAACAATTCTTTAAATCTCGAGTCTGTCATAGAATTCTAAGTGACTGCATTTTCAGCGTGTATGTCAGGTAAAAGTAAAACATTGAGGTGGTTAAATGAGAAACACAGCTTTAGATCTTGTGGAGATGTGGTGTGTTATCTTACGTGATCTAATAATGAAGTAGTTGTTTGTAGCTGGTGAAATAACTCAAAAGAAATATGATAAGTGTGTTTGTCACAACTAGTTCTGAAAGCAGTAGCTGCTTATGAGAAAAATTTCCTAAGGAACACTTTACCAATTTCATGTGCTATATTGTTCAGGTAGTAACAGTAATAGCAGCTTATGAGCAGCATAACATTAAGGCACAGTATGCTGCTACTGATGAATATTCCTACTTATAAATGTCTATGTATGAATTGTTAAAATATGCCAGGGCACTTGCCTTTGGCATATAATATATAAGGATAATTCTGCTTTATGTTATAACTAAAAGAACAATAAGCAATCAACTTTCTTTCACATGAAGTTGTACACTATTTTAGCAGTAAGTAAATTCATTTGGATTAATATTTATTCTTCATTGCTTTGAATGCACAAGAGCTGTGAGAAGTAACATCTTAAAAAAAAAAAAAGAAATCGGAGTTTTCTGTTACCCTGGTATATGTCAAATCAACTATATGCAGTGCTTTACAAACTTGCCCACAGTGCTGTGAGTCCGCAGTGTGAAGATTTGCGTGAACAGGCTATGCATTTTACAAATGACCTGTCATTCAGGGGTGTCAAAAATTGTGGGCCAACTAAGGCTAAAAACTCTGACTGAGTCTGTGAAGAGTCTGGAGTATCTCTTGAACACCTCTTATGTTCAATTCTTAAAAACTAGAAAAGGAACAGTGTTTGAAACCAGTCCTGACATGCCGGGAGTTGTATGAATGAAAGATGTGAGGGCCCTCACAGCCTTTGGAGGATTAAAAAAAAAAAAAAAAAAGGAGGATTTCTCTGAAATGGGATGTGGAGGAAGGGATTATCCTTTGCCTAAACAGTATTCAAAGAGCACAGTACTATGGTGTGTGTATCATGGAATACAAAACTCAGCTGTCTTCCCTATTTTCTCTGCTGCTGTAGGAAGTACTGTTACAACGTTGTACCGACATTGTAGCAAATATTCATTGGAAACCTCATAGGAGAGGAAGGTGATTTTATTTAAAATACAAAGTGAAACAAAACAGTCACTCAGGCTTGCAATCTCATAAGCAGCAGAATGTGTGCAGGGCCTGAGGTGTTTGTCCAGCAGCCAAGCACTGTAGCAGGGGTGTTCAAGCTGTCTGGCGCTGTTGCTCGTGCCTAGATGCTAAGTCCAGGATCCCTTGTAGAGGACAAGGGACATCAGCTGGCAGGTCCTTATGTCTTCTGGCCTCTTCCTAGGTTGGCAGCCATTCTAGGTTTCAGATACGCCTTTGTGTACCCTTTTGGAGGTGACAGTGGTCTGTGTCTCTACCCTGTCCCACTCTGTGAATTATCATTGTTCTTTGTCTCCAGATCTGGCTGTCTTCTGAAATTGCAGGGGGATGTGCTGGGGTTTTGATGACCTGCTAACCTGGGTGCCGTTAACACAAGCCCTTCTGAGAGGCCTGTTGCTGCTCTATGTTCCTTTTCGTGCTTCCAGACTCAGGCACTCCCTTTCCTTCTCCAATCACACCAGTCTTAGCCTTTCTTACCACAGTTCTCTGCATTGCTTCATAGATTGGGTTTAGGTGCCTTTTTAAAAGTTACCAAGAAAGTGAAAGGAGCATGAAGGCAGCTAATTTTTTTGCAGGACTGTAAGCTACTTCTGTTGTATTTTGTGTTTATGATCTAAGCTTTTGTCATTATCAGCTTTCCAGGTTAAATTTGGCACTTTTTAAGTCTGAAAGACCTCAGTGGACCTGTAGTGCTAATTTTGCTGTCTGTATCTTCACACACCTTTACCACATTTAACTTTCAAGTTTTTATGTCTTGGTCTTTCTACATAAACCTGTTTCTAGGTCCTTCCTTCCTCACCTACTTCTCAGGCTCTAGGGAAGAGGAGAGGCATCATCTTCTATGTCCCTGTTAATTCTGCTCACCTCCTGGAGCATTGGGGGG
>VYZW01010783.1:7879-21997 GCA_013401315.1 Balaeniceps rex | reverse complement strand
CACACATTTTACATGGTAACAGTGAAAGAATGTCTCCCTGCAAATTCTGATGTTTTTCCAAAAGGCAGCTTGCTTTTATATCTATGCATCTTTGAGGATTTCAAGATAAGATTTTATTCTTTTGACACTGTAAAGAGGAACTGTTTAAAAATGAACTTGGAAACTCTGCACCTGTATACAAATTTTTTTAGCAATAAAGCAGCACAGGCTGAGAATGCACTAAAACTGGATGTGTCGTTTGTTCAGAAGACAAGATTAACCAACTTACTATATACTACACTACACTTCTGAGATGTGTTTGTTTGTATTTGCTGTACCTTTGTCAGAACTTAACAATTTGAGCTAAACTCACTTACGCTGGATTATCTGCTTTGGGTCCAGCTGTTCAGCAGACTTCAGGTACAAGAGCCTCTGACTTCTTGGAAGGCAACTAAAGAAAAACTGTTACTCCACTCGTATTAAGATGGGCAACTTATCAGATAAAAGCTTCAAGGGTTGTTTTAGATGGCAGCAGAAAGCTTCTGTTGCTTGTATAGATGCCTAAAAGGCATAAGCCTTTCAGAAAACTGTTTCATATATGTTTATTGTTTTGGCAACTACATTTCTGAAAAATTCCTTCTGTGGTTGGCATGTCACAACCTGCAGGGAGGCATAACTTTCCTTGCAGTTGCTGCTGAAAGCAGTTTTGGGAAATGCTGTAATGTAGCAGCATGACACCACCTTATGAGGACTGTGTTGAAGAAGCCATGGCTCCCAACCCTACTACAAGCTTTCCAAAACCTGTTATGGATTGCTAACCCTCACACTAGCTTATAGAAGATTCACAGTATGATTGTTACTTCAGTAGCCTGTTCAACCACCTGAATTGGTTTCATTTTCTAGTTGTTTTTGTCTGTAGATTCCAGAGAAGACAGCTGCTGGTAAGTTAACATAAGAAGGCCTGACCTTGAGACTTGCTTTCTAAGTGGTTGGTATTCATTTAAATAGAGAATCCATTCTTCCCAAGCCAGACTGGCCCTGGCTGCACTTAAAGCTAGAACACATCTCTCAAGATGTCTAGTTAGAGGAGACTAGGTTCTACACTAGAATAAGAAAAACAAATATTCACTGATCAATTGTAGATTAAGGGGAGTTTGAATCTGGGAGAGGCTGTGAGATCAAAAGCCGAATCTTTTGGGAATAAAAGTTTATAAGCATCACTTAAATCAAAATGCACCTGTAGGTTTAAGTTGATATCTCAGTAAACATTCATCTCAAATTACTGAAGATAATGCATCTATTTTCTGTTTTGTAAATTAAGGTGGCTTGCTTCTTAAACCAGAATTTACTTAGCATACTGTACTGTTGTGAGCATCAGCAGGTACATCAGGCAATAGTCAGTGCCAAGAAAAAACATCATTTGACAAATAGACATGAAGGACCACAGCTTGACTCAACAGAGCAGAGGTCCTCCCAGTTCCAAAGATTAATGTAGTTTAAAAATTTACCAGCTATTATTTAGCATATACTCATTATTTGTTTAAATTCATGCTAAGTAATATAATATGAGGAACCATTAATTTAATGCTTCATAATGAACCAGGACCCAAGCAAGATCAACTGATGTTTTTTTTCTGCAAATACAATCTAAGGAAAAGAAGTGGGCTTATGACTCACATGGTATTATACATGATCTGCACAATATATATTTCTGAATTTCAGCTTTTTTTTTATTTAAAAAGTTTCTTCCTTACAACTGTAAAGATAATATAAAACAATGTAACTGACAACTTACTTTTCCTTTTAGGGGTGGACACTTAGCTAAATGAAGCAAGACAATTTAGCACTATTATATACATTATAGATGTAAAGTATATAGCAAGAAACAATCTCAATGCAGAAACCGGAATGAAAGGGCAAAAGTGAGTAGTCCCATTATCGATCATGTTTCTTAGACTGATGCAACAACAAAAGGGCTGTCACTTACAAAGTAACACAAAGGTGAAGTTACACAACGGAAAACATTTATGTGCGATGGGGAGATGCTTGCACAAGATGAGTTCAGTCACAAGACCCCAGTTAAAGACCAACACACCCTTAAACATAATGCAGAAGTCACTGCACAACACAACTTTAAAAACTTCTTAATAACGAAATAATCAAATACAGCAAATCCAAACTTTACATGAATATACAGTGACAACTGTTAAGAACAGCCTTCCAGTTAAGGGTTCAGGATAGAGCTCATTTTAGTGAAGATAACATTTATCATTACAGGCAATGAAACAGATCTTGCAAGAGTGTTAACATTTACTTCAGGTAGTTACTTTTGATATCCTGAATTTAGCTGTCATTGAAAAGCACTGCATTTTTGCACTTTGTCAAATCTGTGAAACATAAACAACAAATATAATTTAGATAGCATACAGTATTAGAATTTAACAGAGAGCACCCATCCTCTCCCTGCAGAATGGCTGTTGATATTCTATGTTATTGCTTAATCAGAATGAACTGAGACAACCGGGAACTCTTAATCAAAAAGCAGCACAGTGAACATGAGTAGTAGTATAAGTACCAGCTGCCCACCGAAAGCCTCTGAGGTGCCCTGCAGTGAGTATCCATTAGGTATTTTTTATGAAACACCTTGACTGGCCAAGGGAAGGCGGCAGGCAGATCATCACAACTTCAGCAGAGCAGTGTTCCCACAATTGAGCAGAAGTGAAGGAGAAGACAAGACTGTTCCTTGGTTTCACAGCTTCAGCCCCAGAAAGAAAGGCTCAAATGTGTTAAAGGCAGTTGCTCACAGCCTATGCTTCATGGAGCTGCCAGAACTTGACCCGGTCCTGTGCAGCCATGGGGCTACACTTCCAGAGGACTTGGCAGGCACGTGGGTTGCCCTTGAATTTGAAATCCGAAACCTCGTGCTCCAGCCAGCATTGTGCCATCCAGATTCATGCACTAAGCATGCTGCAGCTAGCACACATGCTAGCTTGCTCCTTTTGCAGGCCACACACAAAAGCAAATCTAAAAGAACTAATCAGGAGGCCATTTAGCAGTGCCTCACATACCAGATGCGGCTAATGAGCCACTTGACCAACAGCTAGCTGCCATGAACACTGTATCTATATGAAAAGGTAGGACAAGAACTTTAGATCTCTGTAAGAACATTCAATTTATAATAGCTCCTCTCGAATACCATCTTGTTAGTATGTTTTGTTAGTATAGTTCCAGTATAGTTTTGTTAGTATAGTTCCAGAAACCTGATTTTAGTATTTCAAAGGCTGTTTTTCCCCCTGAAGTCATTAGAGAGAATCAAAGTTATAGTGTCCCAGAGAGCAATGTGCTGCATGGGTGAGCTATTCATTTTTCCAAGCATAACTTCAGTATGTCAGATTTTCAGGTGTTCCCCTTAGATTAAAAGGATGCGCTTAAGCATCGGTTCTTTCTATACACAAATAAAGTGACAGATCAACACTCAAACCTGTTCTGGTGCATTGTTTCATCATAATGAACAAACTCAGCAGTGACACAGAAACAGCTCCAGCAATTCTTAAAAATGGCATATTATTAGTTGACCCTGACTATTGCATATCCTGGCAGTAGGCCAACGGCATCTGATGCAGAGCTTTGCCTTTCTGCCACGTTATTCTTTTGTTCCACTTCCTCCAGCTTCTTCATCAGTGATTCTATGCGAGCATGGACCTCCACAAGCTTTTCTTTCAGCTAGGAAAAAAAAGAGAAATAAGAGTATTAAACCTAGAGAAAAAAATGTCGTAGTGCTGGATCTTTGAATGATCTGCACCGCACTTTCAGTGGCTAAAAAGCAGCTGACTTTCAAGATGGAAAATTATACTGGGCTTTAATCTCTATACTGCATGTCTAGTACAGCCAAAACTGGCAACCAAATCAGAGGCCTGAGCTACAAAGAGGAGATAGATGAATTTGTGCCAGCATAACCCCTTTTAGAGATGTATGGAAGTACTCTAATTAAGGAGACAGAGTTGCTGGAGCCTTACTATGATCTATCCAATCTTTCCTAGTTAACTCATTACAAGTTTTTACACAGCCAGAGACCTTCTTTGACAATATCTGGACAGACTGTTTCATCATTAGCTTAGGAATACACATGGACAGTCCCTCAAAAATGCCATTTCCAGAGTCTGGAGTTTAAGTTAACACATCTAAAGCACCAGAGTAAAATCCTGCTGACATTGCATCTCAAAAAGCAAAGACCAGATTCTTGCACTTGTTCTACAACAAACAAACTCTCCACCGTCACGTAATTTGTGTTTGCAATGGAGTACTACCATTCTTTTACTTCAGAAAAACGTGTCTCAACTTTAAAAGTCTTGCCTGGATAAAATTTTTGCATTTTAGCCTCACTTGACTTATAAAAACATTCTGATCTTATGGTAAGACACTGGAAGATGACTTTAAAGAGGACAAAACTTAAGAAATGTCATGGGCCCATTTCCATGCTTAGAACAGAAACTAAAAAAGAAAAAAAGTAACGAATAATTAAGCACATAAATACTGGATACACTGGCCGTCTCCTACACACAGTAACTTTATTTGAGCTATGGGACAGACAATTTACTAAGTTGACAACTAAGCAAGTTGCAGAAAAGAACATCCAATTTAAACACCAAAAAAGGAGGGAGGTTCTAGTGTTGTCTCTGAAACTCCAAGTAAATACTGCCATGCTGTTTTGAGCTTACATAGCCATAAATACAACTGTGCTAGAATCCCTTTCAAATTAACAAATTGCTATTTTTTAAGTTTTCCAACAGTGACTTATCAATTCTAGGGACAACACAAGTAGTAATACTTAGAATCGTTTAGACAGACTTTGCCTTCCCCCCCCCAAAGTATAGTAATAAAAGGATAACACAATTTTGCCAGAAAATTAGCTAGAACCAGATACGTTTTGCAGATAATTGGTTCTAGAAAATGTTTTGCATGTCTCAGGCATTTAAATCAGTCACTGTTTTATAAGTCAGTATTTTCTCCATCTTATGCACTTAGAAAAAAGTAATTGTATCAATATTTTTGGCCTAATATCCAAAAATATCAGCATTTAAAAAATATTTTCCATACAAACTAATGTAGCAACCTTACTTCCCGCAGTTGTTCCTTTAAGGTCACAGCAGGAAAAGTCACCTTAGAAGCTTCTATTATCATTTGGTTTTTTAAGAGATAACTGGAAAACAAAAAGGGAAAGGGAAAAAACCCAAGAAAAACAGTTAAAAACCCCATAGTTGCATTCATTATTTAGACAGATTATTTAAGATGATTTTAAAGCAGATACAAAGTTGTTGCCAAAAGTAGTCAATATGTTATGAAAATATTAAAAACGTAACAATGGTTTTACTTTGAAATCGTAAGATCCTCTCATCACCCGCTATAAGTAATTTACAGTTTCTATAGTCAGGTCCTCAATCTATCATGGAATTACTGTGATACCTTACATTAACTAAGTGAATCTGGAACTGAAGGAGATTTCAGTATTGCGAACAACTAAACTTAAACCTCGACATTACATGAGGACACTCAAGAAGTGCAAGGCAAATCAAATGGAGTCACACCAACGCAAACTATTTAAACATAGAGGGTATTAAAATCCCACACCAATGTGCTCAGTCAAAAGTAAAGCTGCTTTTGTTATCTGTAGAGTAGTTGGACACCCTGGTGTAATAACTTACCAATTCCCATGAAATCATTGACCATAAGAATACAGTATACTCACCAGAGGATGCTGTCCTTGAAGAAAGAGAAGAAGCCTCGGAGATATGCCAAGTCACTGGGGGCAGAAATAAGAATGAAGCCCACGATCAAGCCACATGAGCGACAGGATAATGCATTGTAAGCACTAAAAGGAGAAAGGGAAAAATGTTATTGAACAGAAGCTTCTGAAACCATAGATACTGCACACTTGTCAGAGGACATCAAATCTTCAGTTCTATCAGGACAGTGAAACAAGACATAATAATGCTTTCTCCTTAAAGAAACAATACACGCAAAGAGAATGTGAACATAAAAAGTTGGGCATGTTGTGCAAGAAATAATCTCTGTAATAAGTGAAGTTGCAATTAAGGAAGAAAATACGTGTCTTATTATCACAGAGTGGTTTAGGCTATACTACTCAAACACGATTCAACTGGTAAAACAATGCCTGTGCCAGGGTCATAGATGTAAAATTTCCTCCTGATAAAACAGATTATTGCCTCATGCAGAGAGAGGGGGGGAAAAAAAAAAAAAGGCAAAAAAAACCCAAACCCAAGTCTTATATTTAAAAAGTTCCCAGCCATTACAGTTTGTATAATAGCCTTTAAACATCATTTAAACAAACTACCAGTTCTGTAAGTCCTCAGGTGATATCTACATCCTTCCCATCAGACTAATCGCAGAGTTACCAAACCTGTTGCTAACTGTAGGCTTGTGAATAGAGCAGCAGAAGTTATTCATTTTCAGTATTAAAAAAAAAAAAACAAACCGAGATGCTTTAATTTAGGTAATAGACCTTTTAGGGAAGGAGCAGAAGAAAGAGACCTAAAGGCTAGGCTGTCTCTTACTGCATTGCTCAAATGTTCCTCTCCACCTAGAAAGGTTAGAGCAGCCTAACTTTTGATTTTGACCAAAAAAAAAAAAAAGCTACGTACCTACAAAAGGTTTCTCCATCCAAAACGATGAAGCACGAGTACAAAAAGCACTTCGGAGTTTACCAAGCCCCTAAGAAACCTCAGCGCACACGTCAGAGGAGCTCCTGGCTCCCAGCGTTGCAGAAGCCCACGAGATTTACCGTGGCGACTGTTCCCGGCAGGCCCGGTGCCACAAGCAAGGACTAGGCGAGCTACGCACCATCCCAGGAGGGTTCCCTCGAGGCCGATCATGAGCGAATCCTCCCAGACCACATCGTTCGTCACTTCTAAGGAGGAAGAGAGACCCGCTGAAAACGAGACCGACCCCCCCCGGACCGAGCCGCGCCCGGCCCGGGCGCTCCCAAGGGGCCCGAGACACGGGCAGGCGGCGGCGAGCCCTCCCATCCCGCCGCCTCAGGGCGCCCCCCGCCCCGAGGCCGCCCGGAGGGCACTGACTGAAGCAGACGAGGAGGCCGAGCCGCCGCTCCTCCTGCGCGCACAGGTGCAGCGAGTCCCCCAGAACCGCCCAGCAGCCGCGGCACTGGAACACGGCGCAGTCCTCCGGTAGCGGCCCCTGCCACCGCGGTGGCGACGGCGGCCCCTCGGCCGGCGGTGAGGAAGGCGGCGAGCGCAAGACCCATGCGGCAGCGGGGGAGGACGGCGACCACTCCACAGTGATGGCCCCACCGAGCTGCGGATCTTGGAAGAGCTGCTGCAGCTGCCGCCGCACCGCCATCTTCTCCCGCCCCGCGTTCGAGCGCAGCGCCCGCCTTTCCGGCCTCACAATTGGAGCACTCTTCACAGATCTGCATTGCCATTGGGCAGCGGGTGCATCAATCCTCATCGCCCGAGACTATTGGGGAGTGGGCGGCACCGAGTCCTTCCGTCGCCCAATCAAGCAGGAGAGGGCAGGACTTTCCCTCGCCGGGAGCGCCTATCGTGTTTGAAAAAAAGCGCGTCTCGGTGGCCGCACCGCCATTGGTGGTTTCCGTACCCCCCAGGCCTGACCCCTTTGCCTCGTCCGACCAATGGCCTGACGCGACGGGTGCGTTCGAACGGCGGGGGCGGGGACTGGGCGCGAGGTGTCAGTTGAGCGCGAGATTCGAAGCGGGGTGGTTGGCTGGCTCCCCGATGGCGCTCTCTTCGCTCCAGCGGCTGGAGTCGCTGAAATACGTCGAGCTCCAGCGGATCGCAAAGGCCGCCGGTCTGAAGGCTAACCTCCGGGTGAGGCGGGGGCAGCTACTGTGGCTGGGAGGGAGCGGCGCCGTGGGCCTGAGCGAGGGGCGGGCGGGGGAAGCTCCGGGTTCCCGCCCGCCCTCCGAAGAGCGGCCCCGGCCCTGGGGCTCCCCCTCTGCCCGGCCGGGAGCCGAGGGGAGCGGGTGTCGTGTGGGGAACGTGCCCCGCTCGTCCCCATGGACGTTGTTCTCGTTGTGGGTACCGCGCTGACGGAGCCTTCGGTCCCCGTTCCTTCCTGGGGCTGGCGGCGGTGTTGGCGGGGACACAGCCCGGGCCTGCGGAGTGTCGGCGGTAGCTTTGCTACTTGAAGCGTCCCTTCATCCACAAAGACGCGTCCTGGTTGTTAGTTCCCCTCCGTAACGCGAGGCGCTGTGTCCGTACACCTTCGTGACGAGCATACACTTAATAAAAAAGAAAAAAGTTGATGACGCGGGGCTCCGTTTTTCCGGGGGCATGGAGAAGGGGAGGCGCCCGGCGGCGTCCGCCGCGGGTTGCCGCGCTGTCGTGTCCCGTCCCCCTGTCCCCCTCCCCAACGCGGATAGTTGTGGGGTTGTTTTTTACGACCAGGAATCGGAAGAATAGTAACAATAGGGTGCCTTAAGGGCCGAGAGTGCGTGTGTTTGTTTACCAATAGCGGTTAAGAACGAGAAATTTAAGTGTGCGCCCATCTGTTTCCCTAGAGCTACAGATTTATGACAGTGGCCTGACCTCTCTTGGCAGATGCTGCCAGTAAATCACCCGGCAGCAGTCAGGCGGCTGCACTACCGGTGGGACAAGGCATAAAGCCTTAAAAGAAAGGAGATCCACGACGTAGGTGGACAAAGGAACTCCTTGTCCTGACAGGACTAAGACTTCTGCTTGGGGTTTTAGTTCTGGCTTATTTTGTTCTTAAACATCTAGTTCAGATTTGATTTTATGCTGACCTTTCCAATTAGATTATTTAAGAGTCTTCCATAGCCTAAAATATCAATGATGTAATTTTGTTGTCATTATTTAATTGCTATTACTGTTGAATATATGCAAGGGATGAGAAGAATGCTTTGCATGTAGTATGGCCAAGACAGAAGTTATTGCAGAATTTTAATTCATGTTCAGCTAGGCAGTGCTGCTAAAAACAGTCAGTCTCATTCATCCTTGAACAGTTAAACTTTCTGGAAAATGGACAGACTGGAAGAAACCTAGTCAGGGAAATTTGTCTTTGTGCCTCTGTGGAGAATATGCTACATATTTATCTGTGGCCTTAAGCACTTTCTCTAATTTCACTGACTTGAATGAAGTTCTAGACATGCCTTATTCCATTGGTTTCAGGAAATGTTCTGCTTGTTTGTTGGATCAATTTACAGGACACTAGTTGGGTTTATGCAATTCTTTGATGATTTAATGCAATATTTGGTTCATGTGTTGTTTGGGTTTCTCTCTAGGCAGACAAATTGTTGAAAGCACTGAACCAACATTTTCATGGAACAAAACAAGAAAATGAAAATATGGTAAGTGATGATAAATCAGCCATTCTTTTTAAGAGAGAGAGATCTAACTTTGTAACTAGTACAGCAGGGCATGTACTGAAGGTTGTTTTTTACCATGATGTGAACTGTAATGAAAGTACTTTTTTCTTAGTAGTGCTTTTAGTTTAATTTGCTCATGTACTGATAGAAACAGATGTGCTAATATTAGCTTTGAAGTGGCCTCCTATATGACCCAAAGCTGATTTCCTTTCAGCTGCCAAAATTAACAATGTATTTTTCAGCATCAGTACAAAATTATTCTCTGTGAACACTGACATTTAATTTCCGTTGAACAAATCTCAATTCTTGCCTGTTTAGCTCCAGACACTAGTCAGTACCAAATATAAAAAATATTTTAGTCCTTTTACATGCCTAGATGAAATGGACTAGGTACTCCTCGGAAAGCACTTTGAACCTGCTACAATTTACTTACACTGACAGTATAATGAAAGTGACACAATTGTGATGTTTCCTTTATTCATCTCTTAATGTATTGTTTTCTTAACTTTTTTTAAAGTTTTCCCTTCTGCAAGCTGAATTATTTTGTTGGGTATGGCAATGTTTTTTACATTTTTGATAGAAAGTAAATTGGGATCTGTTTTTTCTAAAATACATCTCTCTCTAAGTGCTTCCTTTAAAATCTTCTTTAAAGGTTTGTGGAACTGGTATAATCCTTGTCATCTTATTTTTAATTTTAACAAGCATGGAAGAGGCTCTGATTTTTTTTGGTGAAGAGTATTCCACAGAAACGTACAAATCTGGGAGGGTCACAGCATCATGCAAGTCAGATTTCAAATATAAAGTATTAGTTTTTTATATATTAAAATGGTATATAAAAAAAACCCCAACTGTAGGACTTCTTTTTAAAGTCTTCAGATAATGAGCTTTGATGTTTAGGGAAATCTAGATATTGCCAGTTTCTTGATTACTATGTTACTAAATGGCACGCTACTGTTTTTCTTTTGTGTGCAATACTTTTTCCAATAACAAATTGAAACTGCCACTAATTTATGATTGTGTCAGATATGTTACACATTATAGTATTTTTCTGCTACAGGACTCTGAAAAAAGTGCATGTCCTTCCATTGAATTGGATGAACGGAGCAATCAGGAGGAAATTATGCCGGATTCAGTGTGTTTTGTTACAAAACGACGTGGTAACGAAAAGAAAATAACCAGAAAAAAGAGGAACTCCAATGAGGAAACTAATACCAGTGAAGAGAATACAGGGCTTTCTACAGAGAAAGAGGTGATTTGCATTGCCTAGTTTTGTGTGCTGGCCACCCCTGTTCCCCCAAGCATAATTTAAACACACTTGATTTGTTCTACCACCATTTAGCAGGCGGTATACATTTTATATATGTATATGTGTGTGCGTGTGTGTATATGTAAGAATTTCATATGCAAATGTTCTGGTACCGGTCTTCTGTACTTTGTAGCACTGATTTTGTCTCTCTTATGTGCTGTTCCATAATGAACAAAGATTACTTGTTAGTCATTACTTCAAGGAAATAAATTAAATTCCTCTAGGAAATATACAATTCCAAATGCTTTATCTGAATGTAAGACTGCTTTTACTAGTTCATCATAGTATTCTGAATATTAGACTCATTTCAGAATTTATCTAAAGTAAGGCTGTTTTTCACTTTCTTTATATCAAAAAAACTAACAGAAAGTGGATGATTGCCTAAACATCACAATTTTTTAATTCCCACTCCTCAGTGGGTTCTTTATTCATGGGTTGTATGACTGAGGGAGGGGAAGTTTCAAGGTGAGATGAGGGTAGAATCATTTTTCTCTAGAACTATAAGCAAGTAGTGGGTGAACTAAGAACTGTGTGAAAGACTTTTACTGATTTAGAGTTAGAGGAGGGAAATGAGAAGATGAGGAGTGTTAGTCTGTTAGTGTTAGAGAATTGTACAGTTACCAAAGCTACAACAGTAAAAAGTAACATAGCCAGTGAATTTATTTTTACTTGCAAATAATTAATTTGTGTCAATAAAGGCAATTTTATACTAAAATGTTAGAGCTGTGCAGGTGAAAGCTTTCTAATATAGATCTGTTTGTGAAATAACAGGGTAAGTATTTCATGGGTTAATTCAGGTTGGACTTCAGAAAGTCTCTTGCTCAATCTCCCAGTCAAAGCAGGGTCAACTATGAGTTTAGACTACAATGCTTAAGGCTTTATCTAATCTGATATTGAAAACCTCTAAGGATGGAGGCTACGCAACCTCTCCGGGCAACCTGTTCCACTGACTGACTGTTCTCCGAACAACAGCCTTTCTTTATATCCAGTTGGAACAAACTGTTTAAATGAAGTATGTTTAAACTGCAGGAGCATTCTGAAATGAAAGAAAATGAAGTACCTCAAGGTGAGCCTGAAAAGGGACAGAAGGTATTGCAAAATGAGGAACAAGTAACTAAAAAGAGAGCTATTGAGAATCCAGGGATGGGTGGTAGTCAGAAAGAGCAACTGGAGAAGACTTCTACTAAAAGTAGTGGAGATGAATGTAAGTAGAAAATTCCAAAAAAGTAAGTTTAGTAATTTGTACTACTTAAAATGCACCTTTTGGTTATTTTATTGTGTCTGCAGATATTTTTGTGGCATGTCTGGTACCTTATTTGGGGATACCAGTAAAAATCTGTCCCATTTGTGTACTTGTTGGTTTAACATGTTGTAACACAAATCCACAAATTCTGCAGTGGAGGAATTCTGCTGGTTTTGCCTTCAGAACTCTGGACCTGATGTTTTTAGTGAAGGAGTTGTCGAAGGTCTGAGTGTATTTGAGTCTTGCACCTTGCTCAGGATCAGTGCCTTTTGCAATACCGCTGAGATGCTACTCAGCTCCTTTAAAAAGTGGCAAGAAAGGGAGAGCTTCCTTCCTCATGCTTCATTTTTCTTTTCCTACAGATGAACAGGTTTTGTCATTTTCTTCCCAGGAATAAAATTAGTAGAAAAGGATATACAGACAGAATCCTTTATAATTTGTTTAAACTGCCTAACAATATCTGAATATATTACAGTGGATCATTTTTCTATCTGGTGGCTTTTTTAGACCTTCAAACAAGATGCTGCTGAAAATACAAATTAATTTCTCCCCCACTCCTTTGTGCATGCAGCTGACGTGAAGAAATGAGTTTGTCTGCCCAATTTGATAATTTATTGATATTGTGGGTCTGTCAAATAAGAGACATACCATTGTTTGTTCCTGTTAGACTAAGTGTACATAGTCCTTGAGCTGTTTTATGGATATTCTTGCTGTTCAGTAGAATTTACAGGGACATTCTTATTGGAGGCCATCTATAATTTTGAAACTAATTTAGAAAATGAGGATTTTCAATGAAGGTTCTTTTAAAAACAGAAGCAATAGAATACGTAGAGTATGCTTTGGTTAAGGCAGCATTCATCCTGACAGTTGGTACAGTACTAATCTCTTCCTGTAACTGTAATTATAAGTATCTGTACTGCTTTCTGTTTGTTTTTCTTTTTTTTTCAGTAATTTTGGACAGCAAGAGCTGTGTGACCAAAAAATAATATGTCTGCATTTAGTGTTGAAAAGTTGATTTTTTTCAACAATTATTTTCAATAACCCTCCATTATTTGCTTCCAGTGAGGATTTCTTTCAATATATTGAGGTTATCTGAGTTTACTTTAAAGGGAATGTGAATTAATAGAAAAGCAAATGTTTGCTTTCAATACGCAAACACTGAACTCTATATGAAGTCTTTACCTCATTTTTTTTCTTAATAAAATTAATCACTAAAATGTGAACATGAGGTTAATACTATGCCTGAGAGCAGAGATGATAAAAAGAACTTAGACTCTGTGTATGTATATAAGGCAGTGGCAGAAAAACTGGCCAAAAAGCTATTTCTTCTTTGTTATCAACATTTAAAAACCACCATCTTATTAAACAGATCAAGACCTGTGAATTTAAAGTTGTTTTTGCTTACCACAAGCATAGTTCTCATGTTAACTTCCCCTGTAAAATACTTTACTATCGAAAGAAAATAACCTAGTAGGACTGTAAGATTCACGCTGGGCTCGTAGTTTGTCAAGACATGCTGTTACTGACATACCATTTATAAGGGTTTTGAGACTTAGGACATATCTGTTCCAGCTGATGTTTTTATTTCTCAAAACCTAAACCCACTTTGAGGAGATAAGGTGTGTTTTGGAACAAATACTTTTAAAAAGGTTGTGATGACATTAAAATATTTTGCAGGAGTTCTAATGATTTTGTCTAATCTTACTGTACCAGGTGATGCTCGTCATGCAGGAGGGAAGATCCCTTTATATGTAGNAGCAAACAAAAAAAGTTCCCAAAGGTTATGTTTGAAGGTATATCTTCCAACTTGTAAATTCATAGTAGTAAATGACTCGCAAGTATGTTACAAAACTGGTTTATCGAACACTTTGATGCCTTTTGGATATAATACTTGCATTCATGATTTTCAAAACAACAAAGAGCAGGAAGACATGCTATTACTCCTGCTTGTTTAGTTTTCACTTTATAAATATTACTGTTGTACTGTATTACTATGCACTAGCTCATTTTCATCACTTTGTAAAATACATTTGTTCATTTAAAATTTGGAAGTATTTCTTTTTTTCTTTAGCTGCAGGAATTGCGGGTTGGACTAGATAAACTTTAAAGGTCCCTTCCAACCCAAACCATTCTGTGATTCTAGAATTCTCCAAAGCATGCGCCAGGTAACAGGCTATGTAGCTGGAGAAGTAGATTCTATTTCATACTGTT